>JBBVQN010000028.1:0-29411 GCA_038993655.1 Talaromyces verruculosus | reverse complement strand
CCCCCCCCCCCTCCTTTTTTTTTTTTTTTTCCTTCTTCTTTTCTGTTAAATACCCCTCCGCGCGTGTCCCTCTCTCTTTTTCCCTCTCCATATTTCCTAATTTCTCTTCTCCAGATACCCGGTCAGTAATAAGCTGATGCAGAGAGACTATTCTGATCTTTATCCTCACAATAGCTTATACTGTGACCATATTATCTTCTAACACCATGTCATCGTCTGCAACAAGAAGGTACAAAGAGGTTCATGCTAACACGATGAACCAAAAGAATCCTCGCCAGCAACCCAAGAGACCAAATCCGGCTCTCAAAAAAGATTCAAAACCCTCTTCTAGTGATTCTTCTTCTTCTTCTTCTCCATCGTCGTCACGACGGTCAGAGTCGCGGTCGCCATTAACAGGAGCAAGTACTCCCATCGACATACCAGGGAACCCGAGTTCAGATAGTCAACCTATACAACACACATCCCATCCGTCAAACAATGTTACGGTACATGTGCTCGTAAGCCTGTCGGGTCAACCGGGCCAATGGCAGACTGCACAATTCCCATTTGGGATGTCCGATCAGCTTGTCAGTGCGGTGCACAATTCAAGCGAACCGATAGTGGAGGAGAAGGAGAAGAGCGTACCCGATCAATCCCATATTGTGTCAGAAACCGAAATAGAGAAGCTCAAGATGGAAGTTAAGAAATCAACTTCTGAGGTTGATGCCCTAGGATCCAAGGTGAGAGAGCAGGAAATTCAACTACAAGACAAGACATCAGAACTGGAAAACCAGACATCCGAATTACGAGAATTGAAATCCCAACTGCGAGAAGCGAAGGAGAAATGCTTTGAAAATGCGGACAGTAACAAGAATCTTCGAAACGGCATAACTAACCGGGTTTTCGAAGTGATGGGTTTTCTCCAGAAGCATGGTTTTCGAAAGGAGGTGTATGAGAAGTGGCAGGATGAGGAAATGCCCGATGACGGCTCTATTGTCAAGAGAGTGTTGATAGAACGTCAGAAAGGACTCGACTCAATTTGGATGAAGGATTACCTATTAATGCACGAGGAGATTGATCAACGCGAGCAGGCATTGGAGAATGAGAAGCAGAAGAGAAGCGAAGATATACAAAAGCTCCAGCGCGAATTGACTGATCAAGTCGATCGCGAACGAGAAATCCGAGAACGAGTTGAGCAAGAACGAGCCACCGAAAACAACAATGCTCGCCAACAAATCACACAGCTCCAAGGTGAAATTCAAATATTGTCAAATCATCAAGTCGCCCGGGAACGAGAGATTCGAGAACAAGCCGACGAGCTAGCTGCTCAACAAGAACGGATCACACAGCTCCAATGTGAGGTCCAGATATTGAGAGAACAGGTTACTCGTGAACAAGGAGACCGAAAACAAGCCGAAGAACAAGCCCGGGAACTAGCTGCGGAAGAACGAGCTGCCCAGCAGGAAATTCAGACATTGAGAGACCAGGTTGCTCGTGAACAAGGAGCCCGAGAACAAGCCGAAGCAGAAGCCCGAGAACAAGTCCGGGAACGAGCTACTCAACAAGAGCGGATCACTCAGCTCGAACTCGAAAATCAACCATTGACTCAACAAGGTAGATTGGAACGAGAGGCCCGTAACCAAGCTCAAGAACAAGCCCGAGAACAAGCCGCTCAGTTACAAGCTGCCCAAGGTCAAGTCGCCGAGGTTCAGGGTCAGAATGATACCCTTGCCCAAGCGAACAACACTCTAAGAACACGGGTGGAAGAGCTTCAAAATCAGCAGAATGAAACTCAAGAGCGAAATAACGCATTGGAGGCACAGAGGCGAGATGATGTTGATCTAATACTGGCTATTCTCGATGCGCAACAGCTTCGAGAGAACATTTTAGCCTATCACTACAACGCATTATTACGACAATACGATACCATGAGGGACGACAATGAACAACTTGTACAAGCTCTTGTGAATACGGTCAATCGATATGAGGACGAACTAGCTATAGTTCTGTGTCAAATGGCCGAAATCGCACACATACCAGGAGCAAACGACACCAACCCAAGAAGATCTCAACCACGAAGTAGACCCGAGCTGAGATTGGTGCAAAACGGCTCGCAGCGGCACTCAGAGTATGTGAAGTCCTGTCCTTCTCTTGACCTTAGTTCCAATATTTTAAAACATGTTTCACTAAGATGTTTCCTGCCAGGTCATTGACACCGGGTGGTCGGTGGCAGCAGACGATTGCTAGTCGGTATGCGCAACGATTCCCCAATTCTTTGGCAGGGCTTATGGTTAGGGCCCTGCATTTTTCAAACACTTGATCGATTTTACAAATGGTCAATGCGTATCTCCTTTTGTTATAGACGGGATGGTAGATTGCCAATAACGTTTCCAATCTAAAAGTTAAATCTATTGAACTCATTACAGATTGCTCAAAGATGCGCTCCTACTTGCGAAATCACGCTCGATCCAATAATTTGTGAATTATGCCGTGGCAGCAAAATTTCTAGATACCCTTCAATTGTGGTCTATAACTGAGTTATGAGTCAGGTAATTTTCAAGATTACTTGTCGCCGAGGTCGACGAGTCTTCCTCCAAGGTGGTTAAACCGTATGAGAGCCATGGGGACGGGTATTATGGTTAAGTATTTAGGGTTGAGGGGAAGTACCAGAACCGTCCATGTACCCTACGAGTAAAAAGTTGGTAACCACTCAAACCTACCAGCCAAAAGACACTTTATTCAAGTTTATTGCCATCGGCAGTGTTACTCTAACATAGTGGGGTCTAAGCACAAAACGGACTCCGATTAACTCAAAGAGTCAAATTAAACGAGAGGCTCACCACAATGGAAATCCTCGCTACACTCACAAAGAGATTTGTAGGATTACTCGGTACAACGTTTGTACAATGCCGATCATTGTGCATGTTTCCTTCGAGCCAAGGCGCGATGTATGGAGTAAGTTATGGTCACTGTGGATACTATCTGGAGAACGAAGGCTTTGCCTGATTTCGTTGCTTAACCGAGATCGGATCTTTGCATGTATGGCTGGAGCCGACTCCGTAAAGGACCAAGATATCGACGAGCCAAGAGTCGTACTTCTTGTCTATTCTGGATGTGTAAACTGATAGAAGTAGCACGTAGAAAGGACACACTGTTGTCCTGCACTGTAGTCTGTTGGTCGTGCAAGTGGCTTAGTGCATAATAAAGTTATCTGAGTCCGCTAAGCTCAGCCTCATATGGAGCCAGCTCGTGTTGAGCCCCTTTCTGGCACAGACGGCACGATGCTTCGCTGGGTCGCCTTCGTGTTGCAGAATTAGAATTATCTTGGCAGTAACCATGTTACTCTGTACTGTATTGATGATTATTCTTCCTGGTCATCTTGAATTAAGTGATGATTACTCTTTGATTTCTGTATAGACGCATTCGTCAGCATCTGGCCAATCGGCTGGCGGCGATCTGACCTGGGTTTCAGGTTTGTGGCTGACCGTAATTTACCCTGTATTTTACCGAATACATACCCGAATGGTCAGCGGTTAGCCCGGGTTACCCCGTAGAATAACCGGGGCGCAGCGTATTTTATGTACTGGCTGTGTACCGTCAGCCTAAAATAGCAGTGAAACTGAGGAAAACCAAGTCAACAAAAAAAGACTGCAGATTGAGGGCGTTGATTCGTCTGCGTCATTCATGTACGCAAGTTAGCGCTTGTCTGCTCGTCTCATAGTTATATTCTCGTGTCCTTCCCTTTTCACCTTTTTTTCTTCTTTATACACATACCCTCGACGACTTCATCGACAACATCAATCATCAAAAATCATCATGTCGCTACGCAGCTTCGCCCTGCTGGGTCTAGCTGCCAGCGCCCTTGCCGAGCCCAGGGTGCTGCACATGCCAATAGCCCGCAACCCAAATGCCAACCCTCTCGCCAAACGAGACTCTGCCTCCGTCACCGTCACAAATGCCCTGAGCGAGGGTATCTACTATGTGAACGCTACAGTCGGAACACCCGGTCAGCTGGTGCAGTTGGTCTTGGATACTGGAAGCAGTGATGTGTGGTTCTTCGGTCCGAATTCGTGCGACGCAAAGACCTCTGATTGTCTGGGTGGAACATGTACGTTTTTCTCCTTATTCTCCTTACATTCCGATGCCATGTGGTTGGCACGTGGATGTGCACATCGTTTTCTGTGCTAACAGTCGATAATAGATGACCCTTCCCAATCTTCGAGCGTCTTAATCTCCCAACCTAGAGGCCAATTTTTCATTCAATACGGCACACCCGGCTCGAATGTCACTGGTAACTACATCAAAGACGCTTTCAGCGTTGGCGAAGCCAAAGTCACAAACCTCACCATGGCTTATGCCACCTATGCGGCATACGTTCCTACCGGTGTGATGGGTATTGGATTCAACACCAACGAGGCCATCACAGCATATGGTGGCGAGCCCTACCCGAATTTCATCGATGTTCTCAAGTCGGAGAACGTCATTAGCACCAAGGCATACAGTCTGTGGTTGAACGATCTCGAGTCAAGCACCGGAAGCTGTTTGTTTGGTGGATACGATACCAAGAAATTCTCCGGCAACCTCTTGACTGTGCCCATTCAGCCCGACGAGTCGTCTGGTGAATTGACCAGTATGACTGTCGCATGGACTGCGCTTGGTATTACGACCCAATCTGGATCGCAAACAATCACTTCCTCGTCCTTCAAATCGCCCGCGTTGCTCGACTCCGGTACCACATTGAGTATCATACCTAATGATATCTATGAATCCTTAGTCACGTTCTTCGATGCCACGCTAGACCAAGGAGGTGATGCAATTGTCAAATGCAACTTACTCGATGACTCGGGCACTCTTGACTTTACATTTGGCGGATCTGACGGTCCAGTTATCAAGGTTCCTTTCTCTCAGTTTGCGCTACCTGCAACTACTTCCTCCGGCCAGCAGGCCACCTTCAACGATGGCTCGTTGGCTTGTTATCTTGGTCTTCAAGGAACAGGCTCGGACCCAATGACACAGGACCCGGTCATTCTCGGCGACACTTTCCTTCGCTCTGCCTATGTTGTGTACGATCTCGACAACAAGCAAATCTCTCTCGCGCAAACCGTCTTCAACGCGACAGACAGCAACGTCGTTGAAATTACGTCTGCCAGCCCTGTTGCTAGTGTCGTGAGCGGCGTCACAGTCACCCAGACTGCTTCTGGCAACCCCAACGAGCCCGGTGGGCCTACCGCCACTGCCGTCCCGACCGGTTCAGGCAGCTCGATCGGTTCAGGCAGTTCAGGCGGTTCTGATCTTTCCGGCAGCAGCCTCACCGTCTCTCTTACCCCTGCCACGGCAACCGGCTCTGCAGCGTCATCAACTTCTTCTCACAGGTCGTCGGCTAACCCCGCTCCTGGGCCAGACTTTATGAGCACTGCCCTTATTGCTGGAGCGTCTATGTTGCTGGGGGGTGTTTTCTTCGTCCTTCGTTAGATTTGATCACAGTTGATGATTTACGGCTCAATATGCAATAGGTGTTCCATTCGCTGCTTGTTTTTATTTTACTTTTTACTTGTTTGCCAATTATGCATTGCTTAATATACAATAAATATCCTGGTGGATAGATGAATGTACATATCATTAGCACATGCTAGATCAATACATACCTCTAGCTTGACTACTATTTTAATCTTAGGAACTTGATCATAGGAGTCACTTTGAGAGATTAAACTAGAAACTAGCTACAAATATGCTAGAATCCATTCAATGTTACTTAGAAGTATCCGAACTTGTTGGAATAACGCCCCACTCCCTCGCTCTACATACCATGTGATCGTTGCTAGCTATATCATACTATACTAGATCATCTAGTATGCGCGCTGCTATTTGGTCTAGTCGGTTCCAACAGAACTCGTCATCCCAGGATGAAGAAACTCCTGCCCCTTTTTCACAACCTCACTATTCTCTCGTCCCAGCCACTCAGGCTTTTGACAAACATGCTAGAATCCCTCATTTCGAAGTCTCCCAACTAGTCATCCCAGAATGAAGAAATTCCTGCCCCTTTTCGAGGATCTCACTGTTCTCACATCCCAACCACTCAGGTTCAAGAGCCTGGATTCTGTCTTCAATCTCATAACTCTTCCCACCAGCGACGTAGACAATCTTTCCGTTGAAAGGCAGCGCAGCACCTTCATGCTTCTTCCCACTCTCAAGTCCGATGGAACGATTGGCGGTTGCGCAGATGAGGATTGCGTTCGCGACGTCTGCGGCTTCGTTGGATGGGAGGCCGCTATCGACCCATCCCTGCTCAATGCCGGTGACCATGCGCGTTTCTATATCAACGTTTAGCCATAACCCCCCAACTAACAAGGCTACAAAACGATATGTAGGGGAGGGGGGGAGGCATCCTACTGGTCATCCAAGGACAAACGGTATTAACTCTAATCCCCTCCTTCTCACCCTCCAACGCCAACCCTCTCATCACCCCAATAACGCCATGCTTACTAGCCGTGTAGGTCGTGTGGCCGGCGCTTTCCTTGAACCCCGCTATACTTGACACGAGGACGACATCCCCTTTGTATCCTGAGGGGGAAGTAGTAGTAGGATTCTTGCGTAGATAGTGCAGACCCAGGCGAGTGGTGTACAGTAGACCCTTGAGATTAACGTCGATTTCTGCGAGACTTGGGGCTGAGAGGATTGCCTCGTCGGACTCGTGGGCAGTGGTAAAAGGGTCCTTGTGGATTACGATTGCGGCGTTGGCGATTACAATGTCGATGCGTTTGTAGAGGTTGTACGCTGTCTGGAAGAGGCGCAGCTGGTTGCCGTAGTTGGAGGCGTCGCAGTGGACGAAGTGAACTCTCTCCTCTGAGTCTGTGGCTTTGCTGTTGAGAGTTGAGACGAGCTTGGTGGCGAGGGCGTCATTGACATCGCCAAAGATGATTTTTGCGCCGGCGGCTGTGTTTGGGAATCAGTCTAAATGACATTCAAGTCTTTTTTTTGGGGAGGGATAGGCGTACAGTGAAGTTGTTCCATGACGCTCTGACCAACACCCTGTGCGCCCCCAGTCAGGACGACGACGAGGCCTCTCAGGCTAGATGAGAGCAAGGACTGATTTGGTGTGATGAGAGACATTTGATTGCTCTCGTCTTGGTCTAAGGATGTCGTTCATATAAACTTAGTTCCAAAGTGAATAGAAGAAGAGAAGATAGAAGAGAGGGCGCTGGAAATATCCTTTGTCCTCGTGAGCTTTCACTACATAGTTACACATAACAACTACACAACACCACATAACACAGGGAGATGATTCTGTCTCCTACGCTCCCATAAGAAGATAAAATCAAGCCCCACATAACTGGTCTACATCTCTGGAGTCCGAAACTGAACATAGTATTTTTAGTCTTGAGCTAGGTGGGTCGTAATATTTGCATCTCCTCCCCGAACTCCCCCCGTCCCCGGACTAGCCCCGCATCAGGGGTTCGTATTGGGGGATATGTTTTAGTCTATAATATACATTTAAGGTCTTGTGGTCGAGGGACTGTTATTTGGAGTCTGCCATCTGTCAGTATGTAGTCGTTAATGAGATTATGAAAGATTCACTTATTGTTCTTTGATACAAAGGAGTAGGTATGTGACGGTTGTGGTTCGGCTGGGATCCGTTAGGGCTTCTACTCTCCTGTGTTAGTTAGCCTAGGCAAGGAATCCTCTGTGAGGGAATCACTGGTCAGATCTCTATTGGGACATCGGAAGGAAATGAGCAACTATTAGGAGTGAGTTGACATTCACAAGCACAGTACATCATAGCATGTACAGCGATGACCTATAAAATAGCTGACCTGCCTGATTAGCTTTGCCATTCCCGGAATAGTCATTATTCTAAAGTTGACTGCCCTGTTGGTTTTGGCTGCATATCATTGGTAGTCTGAAGCTCAAAGGTCAATCATCACGTGAACAATCATGGCGCAGGCATGCAGCAAGGCTGATTTGTTGAGGATCTTGTTAACTTCAACTTGGACTCAACTTCGTATGTCGCCGACTGCGATAATTTTCGCGAAACGGGTGTCAGAAACTTGCATGTGTCCTCGCGTCCTTATCATGGTGATTCTCAATGCGAAGCTTCTAGTGAAGCCGCTATAAAAGCCGACGAAGATGCGCCCCCAATCTCGCAATGAATTTGAAATAGCAATCATATGTGCCTTGACCTTGGAGTATGACGCCGTCGAAGCGTTATTTGACCAGACATACGATACATCCGGCATCGCTGCGTACGGGAAGCAACCGGGAGATGCGAACTGGTACCGGACAGGACGGATTGGCACTCATAACGTCGTGTTAACATGCCTACATGAGATGGGAAAGAGGAATGCGGCAAGCGTTGCTTCGAACCTACTAGTCAGCTTTCCTAGAATCAATCTGGGCCTCTTAGCAGGGATCTGTGGGGCAGTGCCATTTCCATCCGAAGAGACTGAGATCATACTGGGAGATGTAATCGTCAGCGAAAAGATTGTCGAATACGACTTTGGCCGGCAGTTTCCTGATGGATTCAGGCGTAAGCGTGCTGTCCAGAAGACTCTTGGTGGCCCCAACCGAACGATTTGAAGTTTCCTCTCTTACCTGAAGACGAACAAGATGCACGGCCAGCTACAAGATGATCTTTGGCAATACCAGCAGACCCTTCAAAGCCATCATGATGGTCGTAAATGGCAGTACCCAGGCACCGCGCAAGACCAATTATTCGAATCTCTTTACCGCCATAAACACTATCACCAACGCCCTGAAACTACGTGTCTCTGTGCGGATTGTCATTGCAGCAGTGACCCTGTTTGTGAGAAGGTATTGGAAGTCGACTGCAGAAAATCCGGATGCATGGGTTCGCTTGTACCAAGAACTCGTCTGATGGCAGACTCTCCCAAGCCACATGTCCATTTCGGTTCCATGGCGTCAGCTGACACGGTCATGAAATCTGGTCAACACCGTGATGAACTCGCCGCAATGGAAAAGGTGATAGGATTTGAAATGGAAGGAGCCGGGATATGGGATATCCTGCCTTGTGTCATCATTAAGGGCGTGTGCGACTATGCGGATAGCCATAAGAATAAGACGTGGCAGAACTATGCGGCCGCAACTGCCGCCTCTTGCACTAAAGCTTTCTTGGGATATTGGACGTCTAGTTTATCAGAGCGGCCAGGCACTTTCCCGATGGCCCATATCGCAGGCAAGGACAACACGTACGAGGAGACGCTGTCTGACGACCAGCGGAAAGAGCTACTCAACCTGCTCCGCTTTGATCAAATCGACGCCCGCCAAATGTCTCTCAAAGCTGCGCAAGGCAAGACTTGCCGGTGGATGCTCCGAAATCCCAAGTATAGAGACTGGCTTGATTACGGAAAATCGCAGAACCACAACGGGTTTCTCTGGATCAAGGGAAAGCCAGGTGCAGGCAAGTCCATCATGATGAAATTTCTTTATCAGCAAGCAAGAAAAAATATGCAAGAGGTCGTCGTGATATCCTTCTTTTTCAACGCGCGAGGCGATGCTCTGGAAAAATCGACTATGGGACTTTATCGCTCGCTCCTCCACCAACTATTATGTAAAATGCCAGACCTCATGCCATGCCTAGATTATTGCGGCACGCACAGACTGAGCGCCATCAGAAAAACGGGTTGGGAACCTGAAATGCTCAAGGAAATATTCGCGTTGGTTGTTGACCGTCTTCGAGATCGTGGCGTGGTTTGCTTTGTCGACGCATTGGATGAATGCCCTGAGGATGACGTCCGTGACATGATCTCCTTGTTTGAGGAGCTTGGTACCCGTGAGAATTCGTGCAATTTCTTAGTCTGTTTCTCTAGTCGTCATTATCCAGAGATCAGTATCAAAAGAGGGCTTCAGCTTGTCTTGGAGAAAGAGCAGGACCACGGAGACGATATCCGCCTTTACATCGATTCTCAGTTAAAAATCGAGAATACACCACAGGCTGATGATATCAAGGCTGAGGTCTTACGCAAATCTTCCGGTATATTTCTC
The DNA here is from genome assembly GCA_038993655.1 of Talaromyces verruculosus. Classification (NCBI taxonomy): domain Eukaryota; kingdom Fungi; phylum Ascomycota; class Eurotiomycetes; order Eurotiales; family Trichocomaceae; genus Talaromyces; species Talaromyces verruculosus. The sequence goes on along the minus strand of JBBVQN010000028.1, from coordinate 19,433 downwards.
TGGGTCGCCTTAGTTGTCCCAATGCTTAATAAAGAGCATGATCGAGGTCGAACGAAAGCTTTGAAACGAAGACTCAACGAAATACCTGCCGGTTTACATGACTTGTTTGTTGATATCCTTACAAGAGATTGCAGCAATGTTGATGAATTAGCCCTTTGCATCCCTATTTGCAAAGCGGCCCCTCAGTCCCCAGGAATTGCAGGTTGCTCTTTTGACTGCATTTGATGTCCAGCTTCAAGACCCCTTTAACAGCGCGGAAGTGACAGCAGAAGTGTTAAGAAGGTTCATTCTGGATGTATCAAAAGGATTAGCGGAGATTACAAAGTCCAAGGTACCAACTGTTCAGTTTATTCACGAGTCAGTTCGAGACTTTCTGCTCAAAGAAGGTGGAATAAACAAGCTGACAACAAGAGAAAAGAACATCGAAGGCCAGAGCCACGCCATAATCACGAGAGTCTGTCTGTTGCAGCTCAGGGCAGATTTGGATTCCTATAGAGATACTACTTACCTAGGTCGTCCTCTAGCACTTTCCCAATCCCAGACCGAGAATATCTCAAGCAGCTTCCCCTTCTTAGGATATGCGGTAAATCATATTTTGCACCATTCTAACGCTGCCCAACGCCTGGGAGTTCCACAAGAGTTGTTTTTTGAGAGTTTAGATCTGGACAGATGGATCCATCTCTACAACGCTTTTCAAAAACATTCAATAAATATGTACACTGCCCACGCCCATCTCTTGTACATTCTTTCCACACACGGAGCGGAGGCTCTCATAAGGATCCATCCCCAGAGATCTCATCACCTATCATTGAGAGGCGAGCGATTCAAAGTCCCACTGCTTGCAGCATTATATACCAGTAACAACGACGCAGCGAGAGCATTACTGGGTATTGAACCTTCAGAGGACATCCATTCAGATGAAGCTCCGCAGGGCTCCCCTGGCGACGCCCCAAAAATGAGATTAGAAAATTTTAACGCTTTACGAGATTTAATCTCATATCTTGCGGAATTTGGAGACATGGTCATACTGCGGAAAGTGCTAGAGACGGGTGAATATAAGAAGTATGAATATTTTGAGGATCGCCCACTGGATTATCGCAAAGGGCGATACAATCCTCTCTACTACGCATCATCGGCGGATGCTGTGGAGCTTCTCATAGACTTTGCGCAAGACATTGGTCTATTCCTCGGTCTTGACCAAAACAATGGAGCAAGTTCAGCAACCATCACTAGCACGGTGGACGGTGCATCAAGTAATACATTCCTCACCCCGCAAATACTAGAATATTGGCCTCCCTGGATTGGGCCAACTTTCCTGGGATATGCGGCTGAGAGGGGATTCGCACGGCTGGCAAGTGTCGCTGTTCAACATGCAGGCCAAGACGTCAACGAAATGAACCAGCAAGGACAAACTCTGTTCTCTATTGCGGCTCAAGGCCGCACTAACCCTGCTGGCCGGCTAGCGATCATGAAGTACCTACACGAAGCACACGTAAACCCAAATACGCCAGACAAGAACGGCAAAACACCCTTGCATTACGCAGTAGTGACGCCATCCAACGATGAAATCATTCAGTACCTATCATCTATAAGTGACCTAGAACATAAAGGCCAGATACGGCTTACAGCACTTGCTTTAGCTGTCCAGGAGGGCCGAAAGGGATACGTCCAAATCCTTCTTGCTGCCGGCGCGGATCCCATGTCACGCTTGCGAATGGGTAGCACCATGCTCATACAGAGTGTGAAAAATGGGTATTTGGGAATTTTCAATGTCCTATTAAGCGATCCGAGATGTGAACATGATGTTGTTGATAATGATGGGTGTACAGCACTCTCTTGGTGCGCAACAGTTGGGGATGAGACGGCGGCTAAGATGATGTCAATGCTTCTCAAATCAGGGACGGTAGACCCCAATGTGCGAGATAACCAAGGTCGCACAGCCTTGGAGCGGGCAATATGTGGTGCTCAACCTGTAATGGTGAGCATGCTATGTTCATCCACCCAGTCCCTGGATCTCAAAAACAGTCAAGGGAAGAACCTTCTGGGGTTGGTCGCTGCTCTTTGTTGCGAGCAGAATTGCATCCAGCTTCACGAGATAGCCAGACTGCTTCTCGTGTCAGGACACTTCAAACCTCGCTGGGGAAAGGAACATCGATATCCATTGTTAGAGCGTTGTGTATCATATGGTTTGAGGGAACTATCACAGATGATAAGGACATTCCTAGAAGGTGGTGATTTGGGCCCATCATTGATGGAATATACTTTACCATAAAGAGGGAAGTATTCGAATCGAATAAGATGGGAGAGATAGGTTGAAAGTGCGATATAAAAAATCGCTGAGCCTTTTGCCCTCAGCAGCCTCCTGCAAATGATGATGTACAGCTCGTCACATTCTATAGATAATTATTTTCGGTGACCGAGATACAACTTAATATCAACCGACCGGAGCGCAATATGGGATACATAAAGGAATTTAACCATGTCCTGAAATTTCCAGATTTGGTCATTTGATAAGTTAACAGCGGTGCCCTGCTGGTTAGCCCTAGCCCTAGCCCTAATCAGCCTCATCAATCGTAAAACCTGAATGTCGGCTCATTCTGTCGCAAATATTGATTTTCATATGACAATAAAAGTTTTCAGCTGTAAAAATAGCATTAAGTTATAAGTTATAGAACTCTTTGACGGTGGGTAGTCGAAAATTTCAGCAGAAATCGTCGAGCGCACGTGGGTTTGCCACGGACTGGATACTTTCAGCGGCGCAATATGAGGGAATTGTTTCTACCATCCAAAAGATATTAACCAAATTTTACTCCTATAACGACCTTACCTAAAGTTCGGTCAAATTTATACCGCACTTTTCTTGGATTTCTGTTATCAAATTATTTGCCACAAATGAGCATTTTATTTCGAATATGTGCCAAGATCACAAGACGTGGTACTGTGTCGCTGATGTGTTGGCTGGTACAATACCAAACACAGCTGATTTGGTGATACATTTCCCGCAGCATTCATGACTATTCTGGGCTTCTTTTCTCATTGTTCATTAGGTAATGGTTTGCTGTTTGGTGATATGAGTCAAGAATGATTCATTACCTTTCAAAAGGACCAACTAGCCTAGTATCTACAAGGCAGTAGCATGAAATAGATTGAACTTTTTCTATCCCATTTACAAATTGAGGATTTGAGGATAATTGACTCCCATGGATCTGCGACGATCTCCTGACATACGTACCCCAGAATCGTCTCGTGTAACGACCTGCCAAGCGCTAAGCATACCAACAAGTGGACATTCACATATTACACGCGTCATTCCATGGATGTCATTAAGCTTTGGACTGACTATGTAATGCAAAAGATAACTCTCAACAAGACATGTAACCCTCAAAAAAGATCCTAGTATGGCCTTTCATATACATTGTCAGTTCTTAGGCAAGGGTATGTCGAGCATACCAGCTCACAGCTCATGGAAGGAGGTGTGAGGCATTTACGATTGCCATTTGTTCTTGACTCTTACAAAGGATTCATAGATAACCTGAACGTAGCCTAGTATCAACCTGACTAGACGGACCGTCGGTGCACTCCTTTTGTGGCTGCCCCTGACGACTCTTATCAGTAGGATTTAGCTTATATACTCCTCCTTCCCTCAAAATCAAAATCAAACAGTTCATCTATCCATCATGGCTCTCGGTCACATATCCAATATGAGAACCTTCTCGGGATATTGCAAAGTTCACACAGAAGATGACAAACAGTTGCTTCTGAATCCGACAGATATGGACTCGTCTCATCCGTTGAGAAGGGGCTCAAAAGGCTCAACAGCGAGTACAGAAGACTACATCCAACGGTATACTCGACTACAAGAAGGTGGCCATGAACATTGCCTTCCTTCGTCATATCAACCGCGAAGAAGCAGTCGAGGCACACTGAATGGTGATCCGGATATGCAACGTCCCTTTGACACTGTCTTGTCAACATCATCTTCTTTGCTCAAAAAGTTGAGCACGAAAAATCAACACGACGAACAAACAATTTCAGCAAAATACATTTACCACCGGGACCTTCTCAAAAACTCTTCGGACGACCTCAGGATATGCCTAGTACAAGAAAAAGCCGCCACAAAAAAACTTTACGCCATCAAGATTTTTATCCGCCCTCTACGCCATGGCTTCAAATCATATACAAGACGAGTGACCACAGAGTTTTGTATTGCACACACCTTACGCCATCCCAACGTGGTCCGCGTTATCGAACTACTACCCAACGAACATGGCGATCTGTGCCAGGTCATGGAATACTGCGACGCAGCCAGTCTTCTCGACCTTTTAGAGAAAGTCAACAGACTAACGCACAACGAAGCAGACTGCTTCATGAAACAACTTCTACACGCAGTACAATACATTCACAGTGTGGGCGTGTCACATCGAAACCTGAAGCCCGAGAACATACTTTTGACACGGCAGGGGACTCTGAAAATCACAGATTTTTGCTGTGCGGAATGCTTTAGATTACCATGGGCGAAGGCGGCGCCTCAAAAAAATCTTCCGGTGATTGAAACTAGTCAGCAACAGGACGTTATAGGGACGATTGCGTATATGGCGCCAGAACAGTTTGGGAAGATGGCGTTTGATCCTGCGGCAGGAGACATGTGGGCTGTTGGGATCGTTTACTTTGCTATGAGGTCTGGTCGTTTACCGTGGAAAAGAGCTACAGAGAAAGATTTTTTGTATCGGACGTATTCGAGGGATTTGGAGAATGGACGGCAGAACAAATACATGGATTTCGTGGCGGGGGTGAGCCCACAACTTCAAAGCTTGATTCCAGGAGACAAACTTAAACTGACATGATAATCTTTTTCTCTAGGAGGCTAGTCGAGATACGCTCTATTCAATATTGCAACCGAGTCCGCGATATAGGTTTACAGCCACCCAAGCCCTGGACTCGAAATGGATCAGAGGCGTCAAGCTGTGTGCAGCTGCTAGTCAGAGTCGTACGTACAGTTGACCACCACGAACTGAACCAACCATGCCAACACCCAATCCTTCAATCCGTCTGAGGGCTTTCCATGTGTCTCTCCTCCTGCGTCTCGACGATCTTTTTCGTATTCATTATAATCAATTAAAAGCCGAATTACGTACACGTTCTTCTGCGTGCAGGCAGCGGTGAGTATATCCCATCACATTGCAGTAGCCTTCATTATTCCCTTGCTTATATAGTATAGTGTAGGCATAGAAAACAGGAGGAAAATGGACGGTGGAGTATAACTAGCTGAGATAGCTTATCTCGTTTTTTATATGAGAGATTAATTTGGAGCAACCACAGTGCGCCGCGACGCTCCCGCTCCGTCCTCAGCGCAAACCCTAAACCTTCAGGGACTCGCCGCGAGGGATTTTTCTCTGCCAGTCGCAACTTATCTTTCTTGCGCATGGCATATCACTCTTCCATGTGGCCCACTGCACGTTTTAGCTTTGCAGAGTCAAACGGTTAGACAATGGTAATTCAGAGGGCAAGGCAAAAACGTGCTATTACCATAATTACTGGCCGGCGTAGCGAATCATTTGGTAGCGTTGCTCTGGTATCCGAGATTCGGTGTCAAAGTCATCCTCAAAGAGCACCTCGGGATGGCACGTCAATATTCTCTTGCCTAAGAGAAATGGTGAAAATATTTTCTTTTTGAGGTTTTTTGTGCAGCGTGTACCTTCCCGTTATGGTCTACCTCACACCTCCCTCGGTCTATATAAGGCCCTGGGAGATACCGCAAATTCCTACGACTTAAAATTCTCCCACTTGTTTTACTCATTTTCTTTGCTTTGGCAGTCCCGCGGGCTTGACTCTTGCTCTACGTGCACAGCACGAAATCGCTTGCTCGTTGCCATCTTTGGCACCAAAAAGTCTCGTCCTTGCCACAGAAATGGACAACAAGCCATTAGAAGCCGAGAAAGATCAGGAACTCGCCGATATTGAAGCAAATCGTACTGGTCGCATCACTTTCCTTCCAGACGAAAGAGACCATGTCACTCGCCGACCCCGAACTCAAGACAGAGGCAGTCGCACTCGTCGCCGTTCCCTAAGCCGATCTTCTATCAACAGCACACGCTCTCGATCCGTTTCCGAGGTTCCCATTGAATTTCGACGCTTGAGTTATCAGCTTTCAGAGTCACAGAGAACTCGTCCCGTGGATGATGATGATGACGACGACGAACCTCAATTCGAGCCTGTCAATCGCAGCAGCAGCAAAAAGGATACGAAAGTCGACGACAGCAACGCCGAGGCTTTTGAAAACCTCGAGTTTCACAGTCTACCCCCCGAGTTGCTGTGCAAGCAGCTCGGCGTCAGTGATGCAGATGGTCTCTCACCCTCCGAGGCGGCAGAGCGTCTTGCCCGTGACGGTCCTAACGCTCTTCCTCACCGACGAGAGAATTACCTCCTCAAACTCCTCACTTACGTCTTTGGAGGATTCTGCTCTGTCCTCTGGATCGGCGTCATAATCTTCTTCATCTGCTGGCGCCCACTCGGTGATCCAGATCCACAACCCTACAACCTCGGTCTTGGTATCCTCGTCCTTATTGTCATCTTTCTCCAGGCCTCTTTTTCGGCCTTTCAAGATTGGTCGACTGCCAGAACAATGAAGGCCATTCTGGATTTACTTCCTGCCGAAGCTCTCGCCATACGATCTGGACAGTCCGTTCGTGTCCCATCGCACAGTCTCGTGGTGGGTGATATCATCAAAATCAGCATTGGAAACAAAGTACCCGCCGATATGCGTCTACTTACCACCTCTGGCGACGTACGATTTGATCGATCAATGTTGACCGGTGAATCTGAGGAAGTCGAAGGAGTCACTAACATGACCGATGAAAATTTCCTCGAAACCCGCAACATCGCCATGATGGGAACTTTAGTCACAAACGGTTCAGCCACTGGAGTCGTCGTATTGACAGGCAAGGATTCAGTCATGGGCCATATTGCGCTTACCACAACATCGGTCAAGAGTCAACCTACCCTCATTCAACTCGAAATCAGTCGCTTTGTCAAGATCATTGTCTGTTTGACTGTGTTCCTTGCTGCTTTGCTACTGTTCACTTGGGTGGGCTGGCTGCGCAAGGATCATGCTGCTTTTATGAATGTCGTTGCTATGCTGGACGATGTCATGGGTTGCGTGGTTGCGTTCATCCCTGAAGGTATGCCCGTGGGTGTTGCTTTGACGTTGATGATGATTGCTCGACGCATGAAGGACAACAATATCCTGCCCAAGGGTCTGTCGACGGTCGAGACTCTCGGATGTGTCAATGTCATTTGTTCCGACAAGACAGGAACATTGACCGAAAACCGCATGACGGTCGTTACAGCTGCATTTGTGGACGAGCGTATGTCCGCAGATGATGCTGCTACTGCTTATAGAACCTCAAACACGGAACCAATCCGCGAACTGCTCAAAGCTGCTGCCATCTGCAACGATGGAATCTTTGAAGCCTCAACTCTGAACATGCCAGCCATGGACCGCCTCGTGCAGGGAAACGCCACTGATGGCGCATCACTCAAATTCGTCGAATCCGTTGAAGATGGGTCTTGCCAGAGACTGAGAGACGCCAATCCTCGCGTATTTGCTGTTCCATTCAACTCGTCAAACAAATGGATGCTCACACTCCACAAATCCGAGTCGACGAAAGAAAAGGGACATGAAAACCGGATTGAGCAGATTGACCGACCCAATTTCCTGCTGATCGTCAAGGGTGCATCCGACATCCTTCTACCGCATTGCACACATTACTGGTCCTACAAGCAAAACAGCATTCAAGCCCTCGACGACGACGCCAAATTCCAACTCGCAACACTGCAAGAAAAGATGTCTCGCAACGCCGAACGAGTCATTATGCTCTGCCAGCGAACCATCACACCTAGCGAAACTCTAGGCTCAAACGCCTTTAACGATGAGATTCGAGAAGATGGACTTTCGGACCTGACCCTCATCGGGTTACTGGGTATAGTTGATCCTCCTCGTAAAGAGACTGCATCAACCGTGGCATCGTGTCGTCGGGCTGGTATTCGTTTTCTTATGGTCACTGGGGATCTTGGTCTTACTGGAGCTGCAATCGCGAGAGACGTTGGTATTTTCTCCGGTTCGGCAGATCCAGATACAATCCACACTATTATCAGTCGACGAGATTATAGCCAGGAGAGCAGCAGCACAGACGTCAGCAGTGACTGGTCACAGACAAGTCTCTTGCTTGAAGGCCCGTCTCTTTCGCAGCTTACGGACGCCGACTGGGATGTTATTTGTGGCTACCAAGAGATCGTCTTTGGTCGTACCATGCCCGAACAGAAACTGCGTATCGTCAATGAATTCCGCTCACGCAACTACGTCGTCGCCGTCACCGGCGATGGAGTCAACGATGCACCGGCCATGCGAGCCGCAGACGTCGGCATCGCCGTCGTCTCAGGCAGCGACGTTGCTTTGGAGGCTGCCGATCTCGTGCTCATGGACAAATTCGACTCCATCGTCGAAGCCATCCGTCTCGGTCGACTGGTCTTCCAAAACCTGCAAAAAGTCATCAGTTATCTTTTGCCCGCTGGATCATGGTCCGAGATCTGGCCAGTGTTGATGAACGTGTATTTCGGTGTTCCGCTCCCACTTTCTTCATTCCTCATGATCATCATCTGCGTCTTCACCGATCTGTTCCTGTCGTTGTCGCTCATCATGGAACAAGAAGAATTCGACTTGCTAGACCTCCCACCCCGCAACCACCGCAAGGACCATCTAATCAACCTCAAAGTCTACATCCAAAGCTACCTGTTCATCGGCGTCATGGAGACAATCTGCGCCCACGCCATGTTTTTCCTCTACTTCTACAAACACGCCGGCATCCCCTTCCACGCCCTCGTCTTCGCATTCGAGTCCTACTCTGACGGGTTCTATGGATACACCGCCGACGAATTGACTTATTTCAACACCGTGGGCCAAAGCGTCTATTTCATCACCTTACTCTTCCTACAATGGGGCAATATCCTCAGCGTACGCAACAAGCGGCTCTCAATCCTCCAAGCCGACCCCATACGCAAGAAGCGTCGGAATCCGTGGTTGCTGGTCAGCGCAGTTATCAGTCTTGCGATCGCGGTATTCGTTACTGAAGAGCCCGGATTGCAGCGGATCTTTGAGACTGCCGCGGCGCCGATTGAGTTTTGGTTTTATCCGATTCCGTTGGCGGTGGGGATTTTGATGATGGATGAGATTAGGAAGTTGGTTGTGAGGGTCTGGCCTGGTGGTTGGATTGCGAAGATCGCGTGGTGATTTAATGTCTTCTTCGGTTTCTGGAGTGGACTTTTTTTTCGGGTTCAATGATAGGACAAGATTGAAGAGATAGACCTAGATAGTAGATAGGTATTATGATTTATGATATGTCTTCCCTAAATGTTCAAACATTGAAACCACATAGAAGGAATAGTCACCAATATGATTGATCCAGGTCATTGTGCCTCCGGCCAACAGCCAACAATCTCCTTGTTATCGCCATCAACGGTCAAGACCACATTAGCTCCATATTCCAACGGATTTCCTTCCCAAATAACATAGTCAGAGTTTCTCTCTGCACCTTCAAAACCAAGGATATCATCGATCTTGCTTGAGAACAGATCCACAACTTCCTTTTCTCCAAATCCAGCCTCTTTGGCGATTGCGGCGGCTTCAATGGGGAGGTTTGCGAGATGCCAGTCGACTGTCATGGGAAGATCAGTAAAAATTCAACAATGTGAGAAGGAGAGACGTACATTCAGGAAGCATAGCAAGTGCAAAGGTGACATTCGCCTCTTTAAGGACTTGCACCGGGGAAACGGTCAATGGTGGACCAACGAGAAGATCCTTGCTCTCCCATCTCACTGGCGCAGAGTGAGCCGCGGTGAAGATTAGAGGAAGTCCAGCTGCGGCGATTTCATCGGCGACCTAACATCATGCAGATTAGATATTGCTTCAATTTTTCGACCGGAGGGTGACGAGAACTTACACTTGGTGCCTCGGCAGCGCCATACACCACTAGCTTCACTTTGGGATACTCCTTTTTAATCTTGGCGAGTTGAAGAATGTCGTACTACGCACTGTCAGCCTAACAATTGCTTCATTGCGAACCAGTTTGTAGTACCTTGTTGTCCGTATGAACGACAACTGCGATCTTGCCATCCGCAGCCTTGCCATATAATGTATCCTTGCCTTTGTTTTCCGATAGAATTCTATGTAGAGCGCCAACGGCTTTGGATACCGTCGGAGTTTGAGATGAACCTATACGACTCAGAATCAGTCCTATTCACTTATAAAACATTGGAAAATAGCATACCCTTTGCTTCCTGCCCAACTACAAGATGCAAAGCGGCGTCATCCTTGAAAATCCCGCCATTGAGAGGATTGCTACCCTCGGCTATCTTGAATCCAGTACTGACGCCCCTCAAAAAACCCTTAGAGTACGGATATGTAATCGAACGAGTGACACCACCAATTCGTGCGCGATCAAAGGCTTTTCCTTCAAAATGAATGCCATATTTGGCGTAAACGGCGGACTCGGGGTCGTATACATTGGCGTTTGAGTCACCGACTCCGTCAGAAGTGCTCTTTTCTGATTCTATTTCGATGATGCCCAGACCACTGGATACAGTGGTCAAACCGGGTAGGACGTGGCCGTTGCGGAGAGAGATGACTTTGTCGAACGATCTCGTCGAGATGCATTCGTCGTGTTTTCCGAGACAATCGATTTTGCCATTTGTAAGAACCATTGACAAATTTCCTTCCGAAGACTGCTTGACATGTGCATTCTCCAAGTAAGAAGTGCTGATACCGGTGATGAGCACCGTTGCATCTCGCTTTGAATCCGAGCAAAAAGCTTCAATGTCATCGGGCGCAGCTTCTGCACGCATACTAGGTTTCTGGAACCTTGCATACTCCAAATCATTGACCCTCTCTTCCAGTGTAGGTCTGCCGTCAATGTATACCTGTAGCGGCGATGCACCGGCTGATAATGGATGGGCATTCCAAACAACCACGTCTGCATCATATCCAGGCTTTGTGTAGCCGATACGATGATGCATTTCAAGAGATCTTGCGGGAACACTGGTGACTGATTGTAAAGCGAGAATCTCCGGAAGACCAAATGAATGGGCAGTGGCAGCATGAGTCCTATGCTTATTTAGTAACATACGTAAAACATTGACTTGAACAAGAACTCACAAGAGATATTTGGCATTAGTATTGGGCTCGACGTGGTCCTACCAATGGTCAGCAAAGTAGTTACAATTCAATTGTTATGACAACTTACCGATTTAAAAGCAAGCGGTACACCGTGCTCAGCCAAAATTTTGCCAGCTTGCAAATTCCCTTCATATCCTTCCACTTTGTATAGACTAAAGTCGGCAAATGTTGCAACTGTGATGTTCCTGGCTTCTGTCAGTCGTCTCCATGTCTACAGAAAACAAGAACTAACATACTGTCCGCTGCTCTTGATCAACTCTGGCACTTTCCATGCACTAAGGGCATGATGGAAGGCTTGGATATGAAAGCCAAACTCCTCACTATGAAGAAGCATATCCTCAAAGTCTTCCGGCTCGTAACAATGCACATTAATGTTAATTTTCCCTCTTAGCATAGCGATAGTCGAATCAAATTCGAGTTCTTCAGGTAGTCCTCCTTTTCCAGCCGGACCATCGGCAAGTAGGCTTGCGGCAGCGGAAGCATCTCTGTTTTGTCTCGCAGTTGTAGCAGCAGCACACCATGCATCTTGACTCTCTCGCAAGTCTTTTGCGCGTGCCATATGTTGGCGGAATTTCCATGCGTTGCCCATCCTAGTATGATGATAGACTCTGCGCGGGTTCTCGCCACAAGCCATCTTCAAATATCGGCGTCGATCCTCTTTGGGGATGCCGTGCTCAAGAAGCATGTCTTCAACAACTTCTTCGCCATGCTCTCCGCCACGGAGTAAGTTCTTAACTGGGTAGGCTTCACCACCCATGATGTTGGCTGAGCCAGGTAGAATGAGAGACGTGGTCACGCCCCCGGATGCAATGATGGTAGTAGCAATATCATACGGCTTCAAAGAATCTAGAGATCTGACCATGGGCGTCAATGGTCCCGTCTCAGGATTGACTTCGTTCTCATCAGCAGAGACACTGAGAATGGGCCAATTGTAAGCCAAATGGTGCGAGTGCATATCCACCAGACCTGGCGTGACAAACTCGCCATTGTAATGACGAACGATGGTGTTGGAGTCAATCTTGACCTCATTGGCACTGGTAAATGAAATAGACCGTACAACGCCCTTTTCAAAAACGATATCCACTGGCTCCGCAGAGATGCTATCTCCATTGAAAAGAGTCACATTGCGCAACACCGTGGTTTGCGACGGGCCAGAAACAGAGTTCCATCGGGGGTTGCTGCGATTTGCAGGCACCGGGAACGAGTAAGATAGCGATGGCTTATTGTACTCTGCACATTTGGCCAGATGTTCGTCTAATCGATCCCATTGGGATTGAGCGAGCTGTGGATCGCCATGGAATTCGACAATGTACTTGGATTGAGGTGGGTGGTAGTAGGATGTAAACCAGAGGAAGCCTATGACGATAAGAGATGGAAGGAGCAGACGGCCGAAACGGAAGCCACGACGGCGACGAAAGGGTGCCTGAGGACGCGCAGTCCCGACACTGGAGATGCCTTTCATCTTGGCATACGTTATAGAAGAAGAACAAAAATCGGAAATGTTACATTATCGGTAGGTATTTATACCCTTGCTGCTGCCTGTTGGTTACATGTAAGTGAAGCTAAGAGCGTGGGGAATTGACGTGCTTATCGCTGCTGAGTTAGGAAGCTCAATATGCTTCGGAGTTCGGAGTAGCGCATATCCAAGTCTTAGTTTTATCTACCTTGAAGATACTTGTAGCTTGTAAATAGTGAAGATATTTCCGTGGGAAAGGTAGTGTGCAAACAGAGAGTACGTCATAGAGCATGCAGCAATTGAAATACTGTAGGAAAAGAAGATTGTGTCAATTGATGGGCTACGATTGTCGTATTCGTTCACTGACATATTGATCTGTTTACAAAGAGACCACTTCAGTGGTCCCTTTACTGGGTGAAATACCATGTACAGTTGTAGAGAATCGAATGCGGTATTAGCTTTTCTAATTCGTCGAATCCAAGCTACATACACGAGAAAATCCGCATACAAATGATGCCCGCCGGAAGGAGAAGCTCGTGAACAATGATCATATTTTGGGACCGTTTCTTTTCCGTAGAAGAAGAAAAATCATCCAGATGCAATCAAGCCATTTTTGAAATCATTAACAAACACCCGAACCCAATGTAAAACCGCGCCAAATCGATGTCGTTCAACATTTACTCGTTGATCTCGCGGAGACGGCGGAGGGTGGAGCGAGCGGCAGAAGCAGCGGGGGTGCTAGACAAAATATTAGTCGGGTTGAATCACGATTGTATGGTGTCGTCGAACTCACGAGAGAGTGTAAGCACCACCGGTCATGGTCTTCTTGCAGCCGGAGCAGTTCCAGATACCGACGGAGTGACGGCGGACGGTGTTACGACCGCAGAAGGTGCTACGCAAATATTAGCATTGAAGTCGCCGAAATCCCTTGCTTTTCGTTGTACTCGACATACCAGGTGTAACGGGCGTGCTGAGTAACTTCGAGACGCTTGAGCTGCTTACGGAGAGAGGCACCGTATCTGACACCGTACTTTCCGGTAATACCGACCTCTGAAGGACAAGTTAGCAGGTCGTTCGAGAAAAGTCCGTTTTGGTGAGAAAAGAAGGGATTTCATCAATGAGCGTTGAATATCGATCGCTTGACGAAATTTGACGATAGTGTATCGAGGAGAGATCGGAAATCCTTACTGGTAGTTCTCTTGGCCATTTTGACTAGCTGTGAATTCGAAATAGATCAGTATTGTGTTTAGCGATTGAAACGTGTGTTGTTGACGGAATTTCGATATTTCTCGATCGGCCACAATCACGCAACCACGCAGAGAAATTCAATCGACGGGGAAAAAGCGAGGAAGAGAATCTGAGCGGGACGAAATGTCAGATCCTAGGTGTAGAGACGTACCTGTGAACTTGATGTCGGCTAAAGACAGGTTGTTGGTTGCTGAGACTTGACGGTGAGTGTGGATAGCCTCGAATTTGGCGACTGTGCGGTGGTCAGTCGGCCAAACCTTTTTCCGGCAGCTTCCGTCGTGCTTTCGCTTAGGGGAGGATCACGGGATACAGAGAGTCTGATTGGTGGATGGATGACCCACATGTTCCTTCTCGTCTCACACTCATCGCGATTCTCCCCATCTATCCCGACTCTCTGTCCACTCTCCCTTGGCGACACATGCATTATTGACCAATGAATACATCGCAGCGTTATTGCATTATCGTGCCTCTATTCCTATTTGATTTATAGAGAGATCAATCCGACTACCCGGTCAGTTGTTCGGCGGTCAGGGGCCACGAGCCAGTCTGGCTGTCTTCATCCTACTGGCTGGCTAATCTACAGGTCAATTAATTTCACTCCGCACGTTCCAGCTTCCCAGCTTGCGAGGATGAATCACGCATCGCTTGATACTAACTCTATTAAGGCTCGTGATTTCGCTTAAACTAATAAAATCTGGGATGCGCTATATCAGTGCCGGAGTATGATTGACGGGAACATTTCCAATTCCATCACGCATGATTGTACCTCTGTAGATCTGGAATTATACATCTAGGCGGACCTTCTACCTATGGAGGAACTTACGTGAATGCATAAACGATAGGGTTCATCCTTGTCGATACAAATGCGTAGAAACTCGGGGGAACGGCATTGAGTCTTCGAGGCTGGGGTCCAGAACGAAATTGCGGGGGAAAGGAAAACGGTTGGTGAGACACACAGACTCCGCAATTGCTCGCAAACGGCCGATCTTCCAACTACCGATCCCTGTATACTACGTACGTATCCAGTTTTTAACATTTTCATACTCCGTCAAACTCATTCAAGTCATCACTCATCACGCTGCCATGCTGCCTTCCCTCTCTCTGCTATCTGCCTATCTGATTGCTTTTGATATGCGATAGACACGACCAGCAGCTCTCTACCCTTGGTGACCCTGTCCCAGCACCCGGTTTTCCGTCTAGAATTGAGCATTCACGTACTCCTCGGCGCACCCCTTTCACCCTTGGCTACATTAGGCAGAACCAGATCCAGAATGTCAGCCGACGAAGCGACAAAAGCAGCCATGGACGAGCTGATGGACCAAGACGATCAAAGCGTCGCTCCGGAGACAACCCCGCCCAACGGCATCAAGAAACGATGGCGCCGGAATCGCGTCGCTTGCGATGCCTGCCATACTCGTCGCGTAAGATGCGACCGCGCTTTCCCGTGCTCTCGGTGCGTCGCAAGCCAGACACAGTGCGAACTCACTCGAGAGAGACGCAAAAGAGGTCGCATACCTCGTAATGACTCATCGCGCAGAGACAGTACTTTTGCGCGAGAGACAACGGGCATAGCTGACGAGAAGAAAGCCTTTACCGGACGAAGGTCGACTACCACACAGCAGACCGATTTCATCAGCATGGTCACGGATCCTATACCTACCGAACAAATGGGCCAACCTGCCAATTTTCCTCGTTCTGCTCCCACGTCGCCCGACCATGTGCTCCACGCGTCTGCACAGGGCAGTGGTGAGCACCTGTCTCGCCGAGACACCATACAACCATCGCCGAGAGAAACAGTGGGCGGAGGAGATAGAGCGGTTGAGGATTGGATGTCTGGCTCGAATGGGTTCCCTCAAGGGCCGTATCCTTATTCAATGTTTGGAAACATGGCATTTTCAGATGGCTTCTTTGATATTCCTTTCGGAATGATGGGCTTGAACAATCTGAATGGGTATCAGTTGTCGAGATCTGTATCACGACAACAACGGAAAAATGAGCAACCAGGAAAGCCCGCAGACGCTCCTCTAAAATATCCAGTTCTCGCGCCGTTGATGCCTTTCCTCGAGCCATATCTGTCGCGCAGCCTGGTCTATGATCTTTTGGACCTATACTTTACAAGTGCATTCTCAACGGCCATGCATCCCGTCTGTCACCACATTCATTGTTATGTCGTCCGAAAAGCGTCTTTCCTCAGTCACGACAATCCACGAAACACCAGCCCTGCGTTGCTTGCAAGCATGCTTTGGGTTGCCGCGCTTGACGATAGAGCTTTTTCATTGTCAATCTCCCCGCCAAAACGGAAGAAGCTCTGTCAATTCTTGTGCGCCTTGACCGTACGACTTCTAAGACCCTTGATCCATGTCTCGTTCAAAGACGACGAAGCTCTGCCTATCATTGATCACGAAAATAGCTTTTCTCTCGGTGGCCATGATCGCACTCATTCTTTTGAAGAAGGAGGCGATGACCGAGGCTTGATTGGGCCGGCTGGATCATTGGATGATGTGATTACATATATCCATGTAGCTTCTATTGTATCCGCCAGCGAGCAAAAGGCAGCTAGCATGCGATGGTACGCCCTCTTTCGAACTATCTGTACGGATTTGTGCTAACATTCATCGCAGGTGGCACGCTGCTTTCACATTAGCACGAGAACTACGACTAAATCAAGAAATCGAAGCAACGTCAAACCTCGGCAGCCCAGTGGACGAGTTGAATCGACCATTCGAGTTTGCCGAAGGCACTGGCTATGGAACAAACCACAGTGGTGCTAGTGGAAACTACTTTCTTCCCAGCGGCCGCGCGAGTCTAAATTGTGTGTGTACAAGACAACAGCAACGGCTGAATCTCATGACAGAAGAGCATCTTCAGCACCGGAGCGGAAGTCTCATCACAGAAGAGCATCGAGAGGAACGCCGCCGAACCTGGTGGCTCTTGTATATCATGGACCGCCATCTAGCACTGTGCTACAATCGCCCATTAGCTCTGCTCGACGCGGAATGCGATGAACTTCTTCTGCCCCTCGAAGAAGGGCCTTGGCAAGCTGGCGATGTGCACAGCAACAGTTCCAAGGCTGATGGACCGCAATGTCCTGTATCGCCCGACACAAACAGACGCCGTTGTTTCCCTAACTTTGCGTGCAATGATCACTCAGTGTTTGGGTTCTATTTGCCTTTGATGGCAATCACAGGAGAATTAATCAATCTCAACCAAGCCAAGAATCATCCCATGCTAGGCACCCGTCTACAAGTCAAGACCGCATGGGACGTACAAGTAAATGAGGTTTTGCGTCAATTGGACACCTACAAGGCGACACTGCAGGCATTCTCCACTCATCATGCCGCAGCAGCTCCTCCCCCTCCAGCCGCAGGACAACCCTCATCATCAGCCATACCACTAACCGGCCAACCGATGCAACCACTTACCCTATCCCCTCCCATCCTCAACGAAGCAGGCGGAATCGACGACGCAAACTACAAGTCGTACCACTCATGGCACACGCAAACAGTCGTCGCATACGCCTCTTACGTCGTACACGTCCTCCACATCCTCCTAATGGGGAAATGGGACCCCGTCTCCCTCCTCGAAGATAAAGACTTCTGGACCTCCTCGCCAACATTTGCATCCACAATCTCGCACGCCCTCGAAGCAGCAAACGCACTTGAACGGATCCTGCATTATGACCCGGATGTCAGTTTCATGCCATACTTCTTCGGCATTCAACTCCTCCAGGGCAGTTTTCTGCTTCTCCTAATCGTGGAGCGACTCCAAAAGGAAGCCGGCGAGGGAATCCTCAAGGCCTGCGAAGTCGTCATTCGAGCCACAGAATCTTGCGTCGTCACGCTCAACACGGAGTATCAACGCAATTTCAGACAGGTGATGCGCAGTGCGGTGGCGCAGGCGAGGGGAAGACCGGTGAATCATATTGAGATTCGGCATCGACGGAAGGCGGTTTTGGCGTTGTATCGGTGGACGAGGAATGGGACTGGGTTAGCTTTATGATATCTTCTTAGTGCGGATATTTCTTAGTATATATTGTACATATGTTGTTTATATCTGTCTATATCCAGAAAAGTTCTTCCGTTTATTCTCAGAGGGTTTCCACTTTCAAGAACAATCCAAACTAAATCCAGCCTTTTTTATGTCTTGCAGTCCATGTACACCACTTGAAGAAGCCTGAATATTCATAACAACCAAATGCCCATCCCCGCCCTCAAACGCAACACCGCCCTTTTCAGCCCTCTTCATCATTTCCGCATCCGCTTTGGTTCGAGAGCCATTCTCACAGTTCCATACCCATCCCTCCTGGAGCCATTTCCAGGAGAGATAGGCTCGTAACTCTTTGTCTTGAGGGAGGACTCGTTTCCACTCCGGCTCATAACAACTATCATCGGACGTGGTCGACGGTGAAGGGCCGAAACGGAGATGATCGCGACAAAATATCCGCCACGAATCAATAGCATACGCACCCAAGCCCGGTAAATGCGCTATCTCCCATGCCACTCTCGTATCACATTTCCCGTCCACCCCATGATCCGCTTCATCGGGCACAACCTCGTCCGGCGCAACATCCGCCCCATCACGTTTCAGCGGATAATTTAATTTGCGATATCTCTTCCCCCTTTCTGGCGGGGACTCCAGCCATTTCTGTGTTAATGCAATGAATTTCGTGGCTCGTTGGTTTTGAAAGCCCAATCCTCGGATTATGGAGACTATATCGTCATGGTTTGCGCGTGCCATGTCTTCGATTGTTGGGTAAAGCTTAAAAAGTTTGAATAGGACGGGTATTGCGACTGGTCCCCGCGTTCGATTCAAAAATATGGTGGCGATGAGAAGACGAAAGGGGGAGAGGGAGAGTTGTTCTTGAATTAGGCCGAAGGTAGGTGCTGAGATGGGTGGGAAGGGGAGGCAGGATGTTTCGATTAGGGGAAGGGGTTTGGGGAAGTAGGGACTTAGTTTTGGAGGTTGTTTGCGGGGTGAGGATGATCTTGGGCGTTTTTGGGGTTGGTCTTCTTGGTTTTGAGGTGGGATTTGAGATGGGTTGGTGTTATCATCATCAGTATCACCTCGCTGGACGATCTCATCTGCGTCGATGGGTTGAAGTAGTAATTGCTCTGCCAACGCTTGAGTATCAGACGCAGAAGATGTAGTAACAACATGCTCATGGCCTTCATAATCCTCACTCTCCGCTCTTGCAGTTCGAATCTGCAGCTCTGTTTGAGCCGTCAAGACCAAGTCGCACGTCTGTGTCCGCGCCAATACAGACACATCTTGACATGATGATGAACCTGCATCGTCTATTGCAGACAATAGTTCCTTCCCCGAATCACAAATAGGTATTACTTTCTTCCCATCGGATTCGCTATTCCTCCTCTTGACCTGCGCCCAAGTCTTCGATAGATCTCCATCTCCAGATTTGCGGTTGTTCCCCCTTGATCGGACGAAGTAGCTTGAGGTTTTGGCTGTTCTTTTGATGGTGGTCACATTGCGCTTTGGCATGGCAAT
>JBBVQN010000027.1:0-229090 GCA_038993655.1 Talaromyces verruculosus | reverse complement strand
TCAAGGGAGAAGAAAAAAAAAAAAAAAAAAAAAAAAATAAGGAACAAATGATGTCCAAAAAATGTAACAAGACGATGGTAAAGATGAGTTCAAAAATGTTGGACGTGATTGTTGATAACAAACCGCAGATCAGACCGCGCTAGTTTCTCTGGTGGCAGGAACTTCACAGCAAACATCCTAGCACATGCCACACTCAGCACTTAGCACACTAACACTAGTCACGCCGAGTCAGTAACGAGGCTGAGAAGACGCCATTTTCAAGATGGAGTCGATATTCCTGCAAGGAATCTACGGACTATATCATCCAACGTGAAGGTATAGTTCGGGCCACTGTACTATGCCTCAGAACTCGTACACGCGCAACGATCGAAACGAGACCAGACGAATCCTTACCCAATGACCGTCTAAAACGAGAATCGGATAAAATGCCGCCCAAAAACCGCGATGATTTCGAGATAGCCATCATCTGCGCGCTGCCCCTCGAGGCAGATGCCGTCGAAGCCTTATTCGACGAGTACTACGACGCGTCCGGCGACAAATATGGCAAACTACCAGGTGATGGAAACACATACACTACAAGGCGGATGGGTCAACATGATATCGTTCTAGTTCATATGCCTGGGATGGGTAAAGGGAGTGCTTGCGACTGGTCGCTTGAAGTGCACGCATGAGCTTTGTCGGGATAAAACTCGCCCTGGTCGTGGGAATCTGCGGAGGCGTGCCCTTTCAATTTGGGAATAATCGACAAACCGAAATGATCCTGGGCGACATTGTTATCAGCAATGGTGTTCTTGAGTATGATTTCCGCGCGCAATATCCGGATGGTTTCAATAGGAAGAGCGATGTGAAGGACACGCTAGGCCGTCCGAATCGAGATATTAGAGGCTTTCTCGCCAAATTGTAAACAAGCAGGACATGAAAGCAGTTAGAATTGAAGCTCTCGGAATACGTCGATCGTGACCTCCAATCGTCCTCAAATCGTACCAGCACAAAGTATCCAGGTGTGAAACAAGGCATCTTGTACGAATCCTCCTACCGACACAAACACCGCAACTCCCCAGGCTGCGCGTGCACAAGCAACAAATCATCCCAACATCCAGTCTGTCCAAAGGCTCTCAAAGAGGATTGCGAAGTCCTAGGCTGCGGTGGAAACTCCATTCCACGAAAGCGTCTCCAGGTTAAAGAACGCTCGAAACCTATTGTTCATGTTGGCAAGGTCGCCTCAGCGGATACCGTAATGAAATCAGGCGAACACCGCGATACTATTGCTAAAAAGGAAGACATCGTTGCGTTTGAGATGGAGGGTGCCGGTGTTTGGGATAGTCTGCCGTGTATTATTATCAAGAGTATCTGTGATTATGCAGACTGTCATAAGAATAAGCGCTGGCAACGGTATGCCGCGATGACAGCGGCCAGCTGTACAAAGGCTGTCTTGAGTATTGGACTCCAAGGGTTAGGGTGAGACAATCGATCCTTCTCTAAATTCGGCTGAATAGGCTCTAACTGCTGAATAGGTGCGAAGTGTCTTGGTTAACAATTATCACATTTCTACTGTCCCCATAGTCCGCAATAGTAGCTAGCAGCTTTTATGGACGCAAAGATATTCTGCAGAAGCTTGATGAAATATTCGCCAACGCATCTGACCATCAAAGACGCGCTGCGTTGTCCGGTTTGGGAGCTATATGGTAGGCATCATCATTTGTAAACTGCCGGTGATATCATTATGGCTAACGAACGGTTTACAAT
This sequence comes from Talaromyces verruculosus, assembly GCA_038993655.1. Taxonomy (NCBI): domain Eukaryota; kingdom Fungi; phylum Ascomycota; class Eurotiomycetes; order Eurotiales; family Trichocomaceae; genus Talaromyces; species Talaromyces verruculosus. The sequence continues at coordinate 227,344 of JBBVQN010000027.1, read as the reverse complement.
ATAGAAAGACTCAGATCGCCCTCGAGTGGGCCCATCAACACTCTTCATCTTCCCATATTCTCTGGGAAAATGGCAAATCAATCGAAACGCTACAAGAAAGCTATCTACAGATTGCCACAAAAGCAGGCATTAATATAAATGTGACTGGTCAAGGAGAAGCCATCGGAGCAGTTAAGAACTGGCTTGATTCGACTGCTTCAGGAAACTGGCGGATGGTCATTGACAATGTGGACGACCAGCATTCAGAAGTGGCATCCATCAGACCCCTTTTGCCTATAATGAGGGGATCAATATTGTTCATTGGGGCAAGGACAGATGATATCGATCACTTGGTAGAAGAAAGCTCGCGTATTGAGGTGCCACCCTGGACAGAGGAGGAAGCTGCAATGATGCTCTTGAAGCTCGCGGGCCTTCCAAATGAACAGGGAACACGAGATTCCGAGGCACAAGTGCGACACAAGAACGCGGTTGACCTGGCTTCACGGCTGGGTTGCATTCCTCTAGCTATTGCTCAAGCCGCCGCCTACATCAAGAAAAACAAAATATCAGTACCAATGAACTGTTTTCAACACAAACATCGGCTGAGGTGGAGCGCTCCAAGCTCTTAGCTCGCTTTGTTCACGGGCCTTCTATCTTATGCCACAAGCGGTGACGGTCACTTGGGATTACTCGTATGAGCGCTTGAAGAGACATACGCCCGCGGCAACCAAACTTATCCAGTTCTTCTCATTCTTATCGCCAGATAGCATACCCCTGAAAATAATGAATCAATCAGCCCTTCAAAAGATATGTGACGCCGGATCTGATTTCAGCCTGGTTGAAGAGCTAGGCCATCTTCAATCATTTGCCATGCTACAGCTTACTTCAGCTTCGAAAGATGGCAGCTTGAATGCTATGGTCATTACCATTCCAGCTTTGATCGCTACATGGATAAGGGTTACCAAGATTTCGAGCGGGGAGCGGGCTTCCATGATTGAGGTCGCATTCCGACTTGGGGCCGAACAGTTTCCACTAGCCAATAAATATACACCAGCTGCTGGTTCGCACTTGTTCTCACATGTGCGAGCTGTTCAAGGTCACCATGACAGCATCAAAGCTGAGAAGGTTACGATGTCTCGTCGGCTAGACTACACAATGGGGCGCCATTTGTCTTACATGGGCCAGTACACGGAGGCGAAGGATTTGTTAATAACCCATTTCCGCAATCTACAAGAGACAGATAGTGATTTCCGTGAACAAGCAATCTGTGGACATTATGTCACCTGTTCGCTCAATGCTCTGGATGATGAAGCTACGGAAAAGTGGTTTGATCGAGCCATTGAGCTGGGCAAGGTGTTGTCCAACACAGGCGAATCCGACGCATGGGAGACTCTTACATGGAAAGCTGGCCATATTCTCAAGAATGAGCCTCCCAAAGTCGAAAGAACTCTTTACCGAGGTTTTAAATGCTCGAAGTGAGAGGTGCTAAGTTCTCTTCTATGGTCTAGGAGGGCGTCAGGAGGACTGACGCCCGGAGGCAGGGAAGTGCTATAAGTAGGGGGAGTATAAGATCAATTATATCACGAAATCAGGAATATGTCAGTAGACAACACGCCAATACACAAATTGCTATTATACATGCATAAGATTTAAGAATCGAAAACGTAATGATGAAATGTATAATTAATAAGAATCAATAATACACCCCCATTCTTGTTGACCATGACCATGTCACATCAAAGGAAGGGGCAAACGAATGTATAGGAAGTGGACATAAGAGGACACAGACCCCTTGTCGATATCAAGACTGTACTTTGCCAGCCTCGCGTACTTCATTCATAAAACTATCCTCGTTACCCGCCAGACTCAGAATCCAATATTGTCCAACGCCAGCGTTGGCAAATTGTCCGCCTCCATATCCCATAATCGGTGTCGGGGAGCTATGGCGAGTCTTGGTGTCTCTTATGAGCGTTCCCAAGTCGTGCGGTCCCCAGCCCACGACGTGTTTTAATTCCTCGCGGGATTTGGGTTCTGTTCCTGAGAGTCCTAGCAATTGCGTTTGTAGACAGCCTAAGATGGCGACTCCGGCTCGGATTATGATACGGTCTCCTTCGAAGGCCCAACAGTCCCATACGCGACTGAGGTGTTCCAAATCAAGACCATTGGTAAATAATGACCGGAACATCGGACCCCAGATATCTTCATCTGTAAGCTGCGCTGTCTCGTAGAGATGAGCATAAAGTCGGGGGAATTTATATCGTAGTGTCGCAGAAGCAAGACCGTATGTTCGAGATATCGCAGCGCGGTCGTACGTCAAAAAGGCAAGAGGCAGCGGGCGGTTGAGAGCATTGGCCATGGCAATAAATGCGGAAGCAGCGGTAGGAAGTTGAAGGACAAGCAGAGCAGCAATAGTCTGATGAATATGTTAGTGATGGTATCAATATAATGAGCAAAAATACTTACGTGAAGACCATAGGTGTATCCAACATCACTGCGATACATGGCATATGCTTCCAAGACATCAATCAAGGTGTCCCTTAAAGGTCCACCTTCCTGGAAGAGGTGAAGTTCAGGAAATGCGGACGAGACATCTCGAGATATCGCTGCAAACCATTCTCGCATCCTTCGACTAGCATCACCGGCATCTTCATCTCCTCGAGCCTTGACATCTTTGGCCCGCTGAAGTGCCTTTTGGTACGATTCTGGCGTCAAGGACAGCTCGTTACTGATGGCTCGTTGCCACACGGCTCCACGGCATCGGGGCGTTACACCTCGCCACCACAGCTCTCTCGTTCGAGGTTCTGTAATAGCTTGGTTCCAATTAGGCAAGACGTGATCTTCCCATATCCGTTGTAGTGTCTCCCGAGTATTGTCTTTTTCACACTGCGCGGCAGCGGCTTTAGCGGCCTTCTTCTTCTCTATAATCGCTGTCAGTACACGGATCTTAATCAGACGACCGTTGAAAGACTAACCTGCTTCCTTGGCCAGAGTCATCATCTTCTTATACTCCTTTAAATGTTTCTTCTCTTCCAGCGGATCTTTGGGCGGCAGCCAACTAGGGCGCGTGCGACTAAGAACCTTTTCCTTCTCCTTACTAGCAGGTAAGGGATCAATCATTACATTGGATTTCTGCACCGGCGGTAAATCCTGTATTCCACCAGAGAGCCGCTTAGACTCTACACTTGAGCGTTCCGACGAGAGACCGCTCTGGACTCGTTCTTCGCGTTTGCGACCAACATCGTCGGCGTGGTATTCGAGTGTCTGCGTCAACACCTTCGCTTCCTCAGAAAGTTCGGCCATGGCTAGGTTGTAAGAGTATGTACGTGGATCGCGCGGGGAGATCTGGCCACGTTCAGGGCCAGCGGACGCAGACCGGGTGACCTTAAGCCGTGAGTTTCCGCCGGGCGAATGTCGAGAAGAGTTTCGTGATTTAGGCAGAGGCGCTACATGCTCTTCCGAAACAGCATGGGACAACGGTATAGGTTTAGGGCTCGTGACTTGATCGGGGCTGGTGCTGCGTGAATCCGGACGTTCTGTAGGCGGTCGCGGAGACAATGGCACGTTGAACAGGCTGGCGTCATCCGGCAGGTCATCGTCGGAGTCATGATATTCAGCCTCAAGTTCCTTGACTGTTTTGCGCTGTAACGAGCCTCGTCGAGACGAAGGATTGCGAGGAGCCAATGGCGACAGATTCTGGCTGGAAGCAGATGGGGAAGGGAACGGTCCCGAGTTCAACGGAGGAGGAGCAGAAGACGGAGACACTGAGCGGGATCTAGGTTGGCGATAGGGCAGAGACGGAGTAGATGCGTTTCCATGCTTTGACCATTTTCGGCCGCTCTTCATCATCCTCGGATCTAACGTTCCTCGCGGGAGTTGTCCCGGCATGCTGCCAAGGGCTCTCGACAGTGGCGGTGTAATTTGTCTCCTTTGACCGGACGTCAATTCTCTGCCCGGATTGGATGGCGGAGTTGCCGATTTCATATTGCTCATGTTGGCGACCTGCGATATCACACGATTCTGACTGGAAGCTCGAGAGCCAGCTCGGGGACGAGAGTGAGGATATGGAAGTTTCGCCGGATAGGCATGCATTTCAGAGTCATCTTCGAGACCGATATCTTCGAAATTGGAGGTATCCGCGAAATTGACATTGGGGTCGGCATCGTGCGAAGAGGAATGGAAGGACGAAGATTTGGAGGATTTGGAATTGGTGAGTTCGGGGACGGAGCTAGGCGATGTCAGAGTAGCGGTCGCCATGACTTGTCCGTTAGCCACTTGAGTGGTCTTACGTGTACTCCGGGAGAGAATTGGTTGGTCAGATAATCGAATCGCTTCAAATGGCGTGTCGTGTGCCTGCGGCGGCAGTTCTGAAACCACGAAGGGCGCGGAGGTACAATCCCTGCAGTTGACGAGCGGAGGATGACGGCGCTAACGAGTAATTGTTGTTTGAAGATTCGAGCAACACACACAAAATATTATAGAGCCTGAGGGTGTGACAGAAGTCAAGTATTTGTGGAATCGTCTCGGGTTGGCAATGATCTGTCAAAGGGGACAGACGGAGAGGAGGGGAAGAAAGGAGGTCAAGCGCGAGAAAAAGGGAGACGTCGTCTACCTGGACGGAATCGAGAGAATAGATGCAAACAGCAATAGTTAAAAAATAATTGAAAAAACGAATGAATGGAACGAATGGATGGATATACAATAGAGAAGACGTGATGCTGCAAAGCGAACGGCGAGAATCAACTGGAGCAGAAAACAATAGAGACTGAATGAATGAAAGCAGGTTGTGAGGGTCGCCCAGCAGGAAGGAGCAGGCCGAGAACGAACGATGGATTAACTATTTCCGCATTGGGCAATCTGCTAGCTTCGTCTGGTTAGCGCCAATCACGATGGCCGAAGCTGTGGCTTGGTGCCCGAGGCTGAAACAATTTCTATTTTCAGTCAATTAATTCTCATGTACAACTAGGTACATGCTGACGGTCATCTTTCTTTGCAGTGAAAAGCAAGTACCTTGAAAGTGAAACACTTATACACCGAGAACTCTCCCAACAGCCAGCATACATGTCACACTCATGAGACAGATAACCAACAACGCTACAGCGCCCAAAGTCACGAAACTAAATGAACAGTACGCTAACAACGCGCCACAAGCTTGGCTTCATTTCCGCTTTTTCTCGCTATCAATGCTTGTTCTGATTAGCCTCGTTAGAGTGGTCGAGAAGTTTGGTACATATCCTGTCACTCGATAGCGATACGAGGTCGTTGATGTTGTGCATTCTGAATATCAATTTTCAATTTTCAGACCTGGTCTAGATGCCCCCTGCTGCATGGCTCAAATGATTGGAGTTGTGGCGCAGGATGGCTAGATTTTCCGCCCTTGCTGAACGTCGAATATATTTCTAGTTCTAGCCTTTTGGGTGACTATCTCAGATCGAGGTTCCTGGAATGGAATGTCAGATTGCCATGCCGAATAGCTGAAGGGCGTGCATATATGGGCCTTGCCCTGTCTACCAGAATCCACGGTATACGTACAAGTAGCTATGTATGTAGGTATGTGCTGATTATATGTAGCTTGATTAGGTCATCTCGTCATATATCATTGAAAACCCTCACACCATTAGGGCTCATTCCACAAATATATACATGACATATCTGGTATCTAAATATAAGTAAGAAAAAAAAAACCACACCCCAAAGACGTCCCATAAACCAAATTAGTACATACAGCTGGCACAATCACATCACAAAAATCCGACTCCAGAGAACGCCTCAGAAATTTTTATATATAAATCAATGCGCCGGCCTGCCGAATCCATGCAATCCACACATTTCCTCATTAACAGGCCCTTTGTTGCGACTGCTTTCGCACACTTGCTTGAACCAGTTGACACGGCAATCCTCGCTATTCAACCAGTACGTCAATGGAGTGAACTTATTCGCTTGACACCCATGACATTTATCGCTGTCCGGGCAATTGCTAAAGACACTGTGCTGATATCCAATATCGCGGAACCAATGTATCTGCTCATTAGGCGCAAAGAGGCCCAACGCAACACTGTGCACGGGAGCGTCACCCCAGCGTTCGTAGAAGAAATTGCCCGTCTGATCGAGATAGTCAAAGTAGTCCCGATATGTTTGCGAGCGCCAGAAATCCAAGTCGCCGATCTCGAAATTGCTCCAGAAATGGCATGTGCTGTAGCCATGGGCGGCTTTTGTGTGGTCGGGACGCAAGACGGAATCCGTGAGCCAGTAGTATGAGTTTTCATCGGGGCTGAGGGCGTAGCTGGGATGTTCTTCGAGGAATGCCGTTGTTGTCGGCCAGAGGGTGGGTATGGTCTTGGGGTCATCGTAGATATTTATAGTGAAACCATAGGTTTTGTTATTTTGGGCCATAAATTGGAAAACGTCGTACTCGATATCGCAGAAATACCTGTCGAACAACAGCACGGTTAGTGGAATGCAAAAATAGTACAATAGAAGGAAAAGAGAGCGTACTTGACATCAGGTTCCACGCGCCAATAATACTTATACTTATCCAAGGCAGGATGTCGAAAGAAGAAGCCCGAGTACCATCGACACATTTTATGGTAACTCAATTGTGTCGCGTGCATGACTCCGTTGTTAGCCATATCTTTAAACGCTTTCTCCATTCGCGACTGATCGATCCAATCGGGCACATCCCAATGCTCCTCGGGTATGAGTTCTATAAAATGTTAGTCTTTCTTATCGACTGATGACCAGACGACCAGACAAGCTGACCATATGTACACGGTGCGTTTGTCTCCGCTTGCGTCTTATCTTTGAATTCTTGCGTGAATTCGACATCATTGAAAAAGACCCAAGGATAGTTGAACTTGGAATTGAACGACTTTTCCATATATCGCATCGACGAGATTATGCCCTCAAGCTCGGAGTTGCGGACGAGGGAGATAAGCGCGGCATTTGCGCGGGGAGTGCTATCAGGATCTGTTGGAGGAGGTTGTTTCATGGCTGTGGTAAACATTCGGACGTTAGCCAAACATTCATCAAGACTTAAACAGTTGTGGCATGCGCATGTGAAGAATGTAGATTGCGGGGGATCGTCGAGACAACGTTGTACAGGCAAAATGTGGAGAGAGGTCATACAGAGACGCATTTGGGCAATTGCCCTATCACCGGACGAATTATACCATGAATCTCGGAAATATATGGCCAATATAAGAAAACATGCAACAGCGGCGAAAAAATATCGTTTGAATTGTTTGCGCATCTCGGCGAGGAGTACCGTCGTTGTGGGTAGACTTAGACAAAGCCGGCTCGATCACATCCAGGAACGTCGATAAAGGAAAAAGGTCGAAGGTGCAAAATAAAAGTATATGGTCGGAAATATGTAATTATTATAAGAACAAGAGTAGATCAGAAATATGTGAGATGATCCTCCATATGCATTAAACCTGTTGTTGAGTGTCACGCCGCCCCTTTTCTAGCAGGCAGCTGGCTTTTCAGGCGCTGATCAAAGCGAATACGAATATCGTGGCGGAGAGAGCAAAATGAGCATTGTTATTGGGCTTTTGCACTATGCGTATGCAGTCATCATAAAGACACGAAACATAAAAATCGAGCATATGTTTTCATAAAGGTAAACAAGTAAGAAGTACATATCACAATGGAAGAACGGGGACCTCGCAAGACAGGAAGAAGAAGAAGATAGCGATATGATTCAAAGCAGGCTAAGGCATTTGCGCCGTCTGATTTCGCCTCTCCTGTCCATAGTCCACTCCAACGTGGCTCCTCTCCAACCGTTTCTGGAAGCAGATCTTGTTCGCTGATTGGCCATTGCGGCGCTTTTCTTGGGGCTAACCTGGCTAGGCATAGCGCTGTTATATGATTGGCTGCCAGACCCGCCATGGAGGAAGATCTAGCCAGGCGGCTGATCGGGATTTAACCGCCCTAGTCCAATCACAGCCAAGTTTATTGACTGACTAAGCTTTGCCGGGGCTATGCGCGAGTTTTGACTAACCAATTAGCGAATTTGGCAGCCTGAACAAGCCTCGAGGTCTGAGGGTTCTTCAGCCTCCCCCATGGATTGTTTAATGCCTTGAATAACTACGTACGTAGGTAGTTTAACGCTGGTGACCCTGGTCTCTTATCACCCTGAACTTATGAATCATGATACTTGGAAATATGAAGCCATGAGATCGGTGGACATTGCACGAGCGAGGACTTCCTTCAACTTCTTTGTCAAGTTCTACCTACAAAAGTAGATACACTCCGAAGCTGAGATGTCGTGTAACCCTGGATAATCTCCACGACTGAGTGACAGATGTAGATAGTAACACCCGTCCCACATTGACATTGATGATGTGTGCCCAATTAACAATAGATGAACGCCCTAAGTGCCTGTTGATGCACTCATACAGCTCTGGGCCGAGTTTTATGCATCTGTAGGAACTGTCTTGTAGCTTGGTATATAATCGTAGTTCATGTTCCAATCCCGGACGTCATGCAGCCGATTAGACATCAACTGAATGTGCCTTTCTTTCCAAGGCACGACCCATTTGACTATTGTTAGGACCGCTTGCCGAGGCATCCATGGATTGTGATGTCGCAAAATACAGCTTTGCACGAGTCTTTTCTCACCTGTGGAGTATTTCTCGCACAAGAGCGATAGATTAGTCATATCCCAAATTGATGGGTCTAGTTATTCAGTGCGGCGATTCCTTTGTCATCATCATACTACGTAACTTACTCCGTACAATGGATTGATTACTTATGGCCGATAAAAAGCCCTTGCCCTGAGCCCTGAGCCCTGCCGTCTGGAGAGCTTCAACGGAAAGCAGAAATGATTGGACCAGATCCACGCAGCATATTGCCGAGTCAAAATTACAATCATTACAGGAAATGTGTATTGTGTTACCAGATTTGCAGTCATCTCGACGCCATTCTGGTAATATTACCGCCACGGGTAAATACGTATCGGCATAGTATCTCTACGTGTCCATAGCCGTACCATAGAGTCCACTCTTTTGTATTTTCTTCTTTCCACGCCCTGTTTTAACAGGATTGCAAGTGAGAGCGATTGGCAAGTGGGTAACTCTCTGCTGAGAAAGCATTCTCATCTCCATTCAAATTCTACGTATCGTAATTTTGCTACGAAAAATCCAGGACACAATATCTTCAAATCCAGATCAGCCGGGGAGACAGCATATATCGTCATGTGATGGCATATGAACCCAGGATGGTTTGTTAACGCGGGAAACCCCCGACAGGATTAGCGCGGGCAAGGCGACAAGGCAATCAATAACAGACTCGGGAGTTGCCCGATATGATCACCGGGGATCCGGAACGCTGCAAACTGGTGTTCCTGCGCAAAAATGCACGCTTTTTCCACGCAACCGCCCTGCGAGCAATTGACAGAGATCAAGTCAGCTGTAGAAAGAACGGTCAAGCTACTCTGTAAATTCTGTAAAATTCCAGAGGGCTTTCTGCGAGCATGGTGAGGAAAAGCATCAGGTTAAATAGGCCGAGGTCATCCTCGGGACGGATTTTTTTTGGCGTCACAATTTGCATTTTCTAGCGTCGAGGGCCGAAGTATTTCAGGGCACATTACGCAGACATAGTAAGTAATCCTGAAATACTGCACAATACTGTACCCGTATCCGCGAAAACCGCGTGTCTTTGCTGGCTACTCGGTGCTGCGTTGTTCCCTGGCCAAGATTCCCAAGTTATGAGCTCGGTGAACGGGATCCACCGACACAGCCATGAGGTCACTGGCGGCTACATGTACTATTTGCTTTTTGCTCTCTCTCCCCTTTTCATCTGACCGTACTTATAGCAAGGTTTCACGCAGGTACAATCTCTGTGATATATCTACAATGCATATTGCACAGAATTGAGGTGTGCTCATTCGAGCTGCAACATGGAAGATGAAAGAGCACGGAGTCGGTAACTTGGTCTGGTAATATTACTGCCCACATAGTGCAGCCTCTTTGCAGCCGAAGCAAGAGGCTGCCGTGGGTCATTCGGAATCCCGACGGGGCTGTATGTGGACACTCCACCAATAGAGAAGAGGTGTCCGGTGAATGATACCTCCCGATCCGGTCCGACCTAAACGATTCCGTTGGGCCATCGTAAGAAGTGGTTCAATTTGCTCTTCCTATTGGTTGTCGGGAGCTGGCTGCAGTGGATCTGGCCAAGGGTCAACCTCTGTTTTGGGGCAGTTTGAGTATCCACTTTACCCACTGTAGCTCACACGATTGGACAGGGCCCCCATAGCTCGTTTCCGAACTGGGAGACTCATATCTGACGTCGAAAAATTTTTGCTTGGTATCTCGTCACCACTCGGCCCCTAAAAACGATTGAATGGCAAGCAACCAATGTAAAGGGAATGGAAAGACCTGTAGAGGAAGATGGACAGCTTCAATTGAGCTCTTCAAATGCATGGAATTAGGCACCCAATGGTTCTGGCGACGTGTATAAAAGTCGGGCGGAACCACCGAATAGCTTCGCCCAGGCTTGCTGGATCCGCCATCCACGGCCCCATCAATACAGATTACAGGATTACTGCGCAAGTCTACTACGTATTGCTACGACTCTGATGGTAATAGCCGTACACTGATAATACGTGCCCATTCTGCCTTTTGGTGCTGGCAATACCCGAATCGACCCGAGAAGAGAATAATACCGTAAACCGTAACAGAGGTTGCTACTCATCAACCGGAACCAGCTAGCAAAAGACTGAAACTGACTGTAAATTCACCGACCCACCGCGTATTTTTTTTTTCCCAGTTACTATGGCAGTAACAAGCAGCCAGCCAGAAGGGAAAGGAGGTGCTCTGGCGACCGACCCCTTCCCCCTGCCCTTCCTTCCCTTTTTCTTCCGCTCTGCCAGCCAAGGCGAAAATCCGCTCTAATTTTTTCTCGTCATCGACAAAAAACATTCTTCCTCTCTTTCTCCTCCTTCTCTCTCCTTCCAATCTCCATACCTCAAATTCCATCCTTCCTCTCTCTCTCTCTCTATCCTCAATCACATTCAGAGATTCACATCTCTTCTCCTTCCACACACACATACACAATGGCCTCCAAGATGTTCGCCAACCGAATGGCCACCATGGCCTCCCAGAGCGTCGCTCGCTCCACCGTCCGCAGCCAGTTCGCTGCTGTCCCCAAGCGTACCTTCACCAACGCTGTCCGCCCCATGGGCCAGCGCTCTGCTTTCCAGGCTCCCAAGCGCACCATCCCTGCCACCGTCGCTCGCCAGGCTTTCCAGGCCCAGGCTCGCCGTGGCTACTCCTCTGAGATCGCCAACGCCCTCGTTGAGGTCTCCCAGAACATTGGTATGGGTTCTGCTGCCATTGGTCTTGCTGGTGCCGGTACCGGTATCGGTCTCGTCTTCGCTGCTCTCTTGCACTCCGTTGCCCGCAACCCTTCTCTCCGTGGTCAGCTTTTCGCCTACGCCATTTTGGGTTTCGCTTTCGTCGAGGCTATCGGTCTTTTCGACCTCATGATTGCCATGATGGCCAAGTTCTTGTAAACTATTTCACCAACGACGTCTTGAGGGTCTTTTATTAGATCCCGTTTTTTACACGCCACATTTTTTCTTTGAAATCAAAAACGGAATACCGATAATCGATGACCAACTTTGTGTGAATTTGACCATGCCGACAATTTTTCGATCCCATACCGTTTCAGCTACATCTTGATATCTTATGTGGTTGGAATCTTTTGCCAGATCGATACTCTGATCATCATTGAGACCGGTGAAAACTTTTTGGATCGAACCATCTATTTTCTTTTTTCCTATCTGTTTTTCCTTTTTACCCACATAGAGAGAGAGAAAATATTTTCTGTTGCATTACTAGAGGTATAGAGGTGGTGAATGTCTTGTTTTGGATAGAAGGAGAAAGAAGAGGAAAGGGATTATAGAATCTTGGTCTCATTGATTTTTTTGTTTCTTTTGCAACCTACAAATCTTACAAAAAAAGGGCACGACAAAATTCCCAAAAGTTGGACAACCGATTTTGGCCGTGGGTGTATTATCATTGTGTACTACTTATTTAGCATCACTCATCATCATATTTATTTCATCCTTTCCTTTGTCCATTGTTTCTTCTCGGGTGTGTCCTTTTTCTCTTCTCGATCGTCCTGTACTGTATATATGGAGTCGATAGGAGATGAAGATCATCCGTTGTACTATTTTCAAATCACGTAGATACGTAGATAGAGCTTCCTCATGGAATCCGGGGTTGACACCTTCTTTACCCCGGATTGATTCAAAGCGAAGCCGCAAGTCCTACGCTTTTGAAGCTGGTCAACTGGTTGCTGTCATTGGTGAGTATTCAGAGAGCAATCGGACGCGATGATTGGCTCTGTGTCCAATTGTGAGCAGATGATATCAATGCACAATTGCAGTCAATAAATCTATATAACTAAGTATTTCCTATAAATGCCCATCTCAATTCCCAGGCTCGATGCAGAAAAGAAAAAATCAAAACTCCAACCCCATAAACATCGTCCCCTCGAGCGGCGTGTCATAATACCTCTCCACCTCGCCAAACCCGTACCTCTTATACAACGCCCTCGCACTCTCCATATACGGCAACGTATCAAGCCTCATCCCCTCGTATCGGCCTGACTCCCTGGCATGCTCGATAATTGCCTCGACAAGACTAGTGCCGATACCTGTTCCGCGGGCGGATGGGGAGAGGTATAATCTCTTCATTTCACAATATCTCTTTTCAATGTCGTTATTATCCGGGTTTGTTGATGGGAGAGCGCGGTAGGCGACACAGCCAACTAATTGATTACTCTCATCATCGCGAGCGACGAGAAGACAACCGCCTTGTTCCGGAGCGTACTTTCCGGGTAAGGAGTTGAGTTCGATCTGGTAGCTTTGGAAGGTGAGGTCGATGCCGAGGGCGGTGGTGTAGGCTGTAAAGAGTGCTGTGACGGCTTGTTTGTCGCCGGGGAATGTGGCGGGTGTTATCTTATATGTTGCATTTCTTCTCTATTGTCGTTCGGTTAAGATTCAGATCAGATCAATGCATATATAGATATTAATCGGTCCCAGATGTCGGATTGTAGAATGGATTGGTTGATGTTATCTATACCTACATCTTATGCTAGTGAGTCATTCAGGATCTGCACATATATTTAAAGCACAACACCGCTGCCGTGCAGCATTGAATCTCCGTGTCCATCAAACCAGCCATGGACGGATGTCAAAGGGTCCATATTCAGCATATTCTCGTCGGACATAATCTTGCAGTCCATCTAGCTTATATGCTACCATCGCGCTGAACAGATCGCCCAGCGTTTACCCCTCATCTTTCTCTTGGCCTTGACTTATACTTAAGTAGTAAGCACTAGCTCATAATTACAACATGCGGAAAACCACGGTCGAAATGATCATTTGTACTATGTACGACGGTGTATTCTGATTCAGTGAGACAACTATCGTCAACAGGACCATTCGTACTGTGTACATTAAGGCATTGCGTGAGGCAGCAGTATTATTGATAGAACTCAGGGGAACGTGTCTGGTCAGACGATCCTGAAGTCTTCAGCTCCGACAGCTTTGTTTCGGAACTCCGTGTTGTATTGGTAATCTTGAGCGATTGAGCTTATATACGCCTTGGTATCCTTCAATTGCTCAAGATATGTCTTCTACATGATTTGGAATATTTAGGTAGTCGATTATCCATCAATATCTCTTCGGTGCATATACATTTTCACCGAGACACACACACAATCATGGCAGTACAAGGCACCACCACAGACGCATTCAAATCTCTCAAGGAGATTCTCCAAAAGAATCTCGACAACGGCGATGAAGTCGGCGCAGCTATATATGTCAACCTCGACGGCAAACCTGTCGTCGATATCTGGGGTGGCTTTGCCGACGAGAAACGCACCCGACCCTGGACCGAAAATACCATCGTCAACGTCTGGTCAACCACCAAAAACGTCACTGCCTTGGCTGCTCTGATCCTCGCTGATCGCGGGCTACTGGATCTCGATGCGCCGGTGGCAAAGTACTGGCCTGAGTTCGCAGCCAACGGCAAGGAAAAAGTGCTCGTCCGCCATGTCTTGTCGCATACATCTGGTGTCTCCGGCTGGGATCAACCATTCGAGTACTCCGATATCTACGACTTGGAAAAATCAACTGCCCGTCTCGCTGCCCAGGCACCCTGGTGGGAACCGGGAATAGCATCAGGCTACCACGCCGTCAACTACGGCCACTTAGTCGGCGAAATCGTGCGCCGTGTCTCCGGAAAATCACTGCGGCAATTCATCAAAGACGAAATCGCGGGTCCGCGAGATGCTGATTTCAGTCTTGGAGCGCCGGAGGAAGACTGGCCTCGTCTTGCGGAGATTATTCCTCCCCCGCCACAAGATCTAGCTGCGTTTCGGGCTCTAGATCCGCAGAGTATACCCAAAAAGACGACTGCTATCGCAATGGACAGCGCGACGTATCCCAATACTGCTGTGTTTCGAAAAGCTGAAATCGGCGCTATTAATGGCGTAACGAATGCGCGAGCACTGAACAAGATCTTCGCTCCGTTGGCTTTGGGCGGCGAGGAGAGTCTCCTGTCTCCCAAAACGATTGATAGGATCTTTGAAGTTCAGGCCGATGGCATTGATTTGGTGGTCTTTGCAACCCTGCGTTGGGGTATCGGGTTCGGACTAACGCATCCTGCTACTACACCTTATATCCCGGAAGGAAGGGTATTCTTTTGGTTTGGATGGGGTGGTTCGTTTGTGATTGTTGATATGGAGAGGAAGTTGACTATCACATATGTGATGAATAAGATGGGTGATGGGGTTATTGGGAGTCCGCGCTCGCAGAAGTATGTTGAGGCTGTGTATGATGTTGTCAAGGGGTTGAAGTAGACGACAGAACTATTGAAAATATGTGGATGTCTTTATACCTGAGTATACATACATGTGTATATACTTTTCCGATATACAAGTCACCCACCACGGTTAAAGAGCTGCAATTTTGGCATCGTACAGCTTCCTTCCTTTCACTCCAACGTGACACTTGAACACTCCTCCATGCCATTTCGCTGACTCGGGATACTTATCAGCTTCGGGGTCTTCTTCACTCGTAATATAAACATCCTCTCCCACAAAGGCGACAGCCTAACAATCATCAGTACAATGTCATATCATATATGGAAAGAAAAAAGACATACCGTAGGACATCTAGTCGGCACCTCAATCTCAGCAGTCACTTTTCCTTCGGGAGAAACCCTAACAACCTTCCAACCACCCCAAAGAGCAACCCAAAGATTCCCTTCGACATCCATAGCATGACCGTCGGGACCACCTGCATCGCTATGCCAAAAGACGCGCTGATTCGAAATGTTGCCCGTAGAAACATCACAGTCGAATGCATAGATGTTACCAGTGGGAGTGTCGGTCCAGTACATGGTTTTGTCATCCAGACTAAAGGACATTCCATTGGGTATGGTTACGTTTTCGAGGACGCGGTGCAATGTGCCGTCCGTATCGAGACGGAAGAGGATGCCTATACCCATAAGCCATCAAACAAACCACATCAGATAATTAGGAGGGAACGTACCGACAGGATCAAATTTCCCATTTGTATACGCCGGATCATTCATGGCGCCAACCCAGAAACGGCCCTGGCAATCAATCACCCCGTCATTGGCACGCATGAGCGTCTCATAGTCCTTGGCGATCTCGGCTGCGTTCCAGAAGCGTTGGACGTATTTGTATTCACTGCTATCGCGTTTTGCTATGCCAATGCCATGTTTTCCGCCAAACAGGAATGAGTCTGTTGACGAGGCGAGATTTGCTGTCACTCTACAGAAACCTCAGCAAATGAAGAATTATAAGGGAGGAATAACTTACCCGAAGGAAATGTTGTATTCAATCTTCTTTGCAGATGACGCACCCTCGTTCAAATCAACCCACCAGACATGTTTTTTGGCAATGTCAATGAAGCGCAGTGTATTGCTGGCTTCTTCATAGAAAGGCCCCTCGGAAAGCCCACATCTGATGTCGAGGAATGGCTGAATGGCTCATTGTTAGCGATGAACATATGGACAGACCCAATGATCTATGACATACCTCTGTGATAGTGAATTTCTCCATTTTGTCATATATTTACTACACCAACGAGGATTTACATCTGTTGTTGTTGACCGGCAAAAGAGCCGAGATTTAACCATTTATGCCTAACAAAGTACCAGTAGATAAGATAGGAAGGACGGACATAAGCGACAATCCGCTCCCCCACCCGATCCGACTTTTTGTTCACTTTCCGATTCTCATCAATCATTATTTACTTTTCGATATCAGAAGCACGTTTACTTATTATTCACTTTTGCTTCCATAAGGTGAGGTCAAGCAGCTGCGACTCATCGAGTCTCAGCAGGCATAAACGCCCAAACACCAGCCGTCACAATCCACACCGCGTCCGAAAACCACACAGCTCCTTTCTCACTACTGGCAAACGTGACAATGATGTATGCCACTAAGCCAAAGAGACTATAACAGAGTCCTGACAGCGCAAGGCCCATATCGCGGGTGGTAGCGGGGGCACACTTCGACAGTATAGACGGTGATGATGGCGAGCATAGCGAATTGTAAGGATCCCATAAACGATGCATTCGAATCCTAGGAGAGCATTTTTGCTGTGGTTCCATTCAGTGTGATCGGGATTGTTGAACGTTGGATGTGACCCTATTAGCTGGTGGCCTGTTTATCAGGACGTTATTGACCGAATCTGTGTCTCCAGTTAGAGATGGCTAGATAGAGTTACAGCTTCAGCACTTATTGACCCAGTCAAATCGTTACCTAAGTGTGCTGTTTGAATGTTTAACTATGTATGTATTGCTGAATCAGCTGAATCATAGAGTTAAATCATTCAGTGTAATGGGCTGTCTCTGGGTCGACCAAGCTAACTGCATCTGAGTAGCAATCAATAATGAAACATGGCTTCCATAGTTGATGTGTAAGGATCAAGCTGAATCTAGGTCCCGTCACCCCCCCTTATGGCTTGAGGCTTCATGGACCATCAAGGCTGAATTGTGGATTGTTATGATTAGAGTTTTTGATGGACGTAGAGTTCCTTTTGTGACCAGGATCATTAGGAAAGATGCCTGTAACAGAAATTTTGAAAATTTGACTCATACATACGGGTCATACTTTCCGAAATTACCTAGCCATGGGTCTATACCCGAATGTCCAGTTCTTGAGAGATACGCTACTAGACCATTCTTGTGGAATTGGAATCCAATGATCACCATAGACATATTGACCGGTAGTTTATACGCTGTTCGTTGACTGCTGCTAATTGCTTTGATTACGAGATGCCCGATAGATTAATAGCGGGGTAATGAGCCGACGCAATAAGAATCCAGTGAAATACTTCGTTCCTACCAGACTTTGGCTTTAATGATTCCATCTCGACGACCCATCAATCATTCATCAAGAAATGGCATACAAAATTGAAGTCGCTCAAGATGCCGACATGCCCGAACTTGTGGCAGTCCTTTGGGATGGCTTTGAGCGGCCGTATCAAGGCATATTGCGCAACTTCTTCCCAATCCTCAATAATGACCGCGAGGCCAGTTTACTCGCGGCCATCGAGGGGCAGCGTGAAGAGTACAAGGACTCATATCCGGAACTTATCTGGTTGAAAGTCACCCATCATGCAGATGGCGAAGACACAAAAGGCAAGATAGTCGGAGGTGCAAAGTGGTATTTCTTCCAGAGAAACCCGTTTGTTCCGAAGGCAGGCTCGGATCGTGATCCTACTGCTGAGGAGGCTGTTTGGTATCCTGAGGGACCGGGAAGGACGTTTGCAACGGCGGTTATGCATGCCATCGACAAACCGAGAATGACCATGGTTCAAGGGCCTCATGCTTGTAAGCAAAGTTCCTTCATCTGTATGTGAATCTTTTTTCACTTTCATGTTAGCTAATACGTATGTGTAATAGTTCTCAACATTGCATTCACTGTACTCGAACACAGACGCAAAGGAGTCGCCAAACTCTTTCTGAAATGGGGCCTCAATCGTGCCGATGAACTTGGTCTGGGGACCTGGCTCGATGCAACCGAACATGGACAGCCGGTCTATGAAAAACTAGGGTTTCTTCCGTACCGAATGAACAAGATTTCTCCCGTCATGCCCGTGACATACACAGCGGAACATAAATCAGCGTGGGAAAATTTAGAAAAAGAGATACTTCCCATAGAAGCAATGACCATGTGGCGGCCGGAGGGAGGTAAATTTGTTGAGGGTAAAACAATCAAGCCATGGGATCAATGAGAAAGGGAAAACGATATCATTTAGATAGAAATAGAAATGAGCTCGCCATGAACAAATTGCATCCATTCTAGGCATACAATATTCCTTAAGACTGACCATGCATTGAATACTTAATGCATATTCAGTATTGCGGCTGAAAGTAGTTGGTAACAGAAAAATCTTACAAGATCGCCTAGCTATCTTGTCGATTGATGATTCTTCAGCTTGTAGACATTGGGCTTACCCAATAACTCGTCCAAGAAAAATAGGCGATCATAAGGAGAAATAAGTAACCTTGATGAGACTGGGCAATCGATTAAGGTAGTATAGTAGAACCTGGCTATAACGAACAGAAGGCTTTCCAACATCTGAATTTGATATCTAACGATTTTGATTCATATGGGCATGGAGAGTACTTTGATATACTAACCTGTCTGATCTATAACGATTTGGAGCGCTCCAAATTCATATTGAGCCTGGCATCTATGATTATAAGAGCTTTTTGTTTGTTATAGCCCGGTTTTACTGTAATCTGGTCGTTGTCAGCCACCGAGAAATCTCCATTGTTGCTGCATACAAAGAACGGAGACAACTCGAAGCCCTAAACATTCAACGACAATACCACATATCACAGACCGGAGTGTTCCACGCTTCGACTTATTGTAGATATGTGCGACTTTGCTGTTATTGATCTTGAATAGTACTGCAGATGCTCAATTGTGAACAAAGCGGCGAAGGAAAAGTCGATGTGTCCGCATTAGGCAATCTTGGAATGATCCAATAGTTGCCTCTTTGGGCAACCTTTGTTTTTCCGACCAATTAGATCTCAAACACATCTCAAATAATTCAAGAAACATTGAACAAAGAAGAGATGCTCCGTACATTTATACTTCCCCATATTTTTATCTGATTTGCACATACGTTATACTAATAGTGCCTAGTGGAGAACCGTTTCTTTGATCCCCTCTTCCTGACTTATCCGAAATATACTAAAGACGCAGATAATTGAAAGCTTTGACGTCGAAGCATACGAAGGCAATCTCGTACGTATTGAATATGGAAAATGCTAACGCGAAACAAAGAAAAAGACTCGAGACTCTAGTCATGGCTGAATCGACTTGTACAAGGCTGTAGGTACGTGCACCTGGCTTGCTTCTAGAAGACTGCGCGGTGGACTCTGATTATTGAATCAGCACCTTCAAACTCCCAATTGGGTCTCGAACGGTGGATACGAGTAAAATGACTTCCTTTGTAGATTTATTCGTCTCGTGATTTTTGTTTGAGGACTGGCGTAGGGTCCAGGCCAGCTATACGGCCAAGATGCAGTTAGCACATTTCATGTGCTATTCCCGCAAAATAATGCACTGATTCATGTCCCAATTTGGCCCTGTCAAGACCATACTCGATCTATGCGAGTAAGTTAGGATACGCGTATATGAGTATCTGTGTAACTCGTCGTTTTCCCCCGCACAACTTTGAGACGATGCGTCCTCCGCACAGGGCCGGGGCGAAATGACATGGTTGATAACTATGGGATAACAAAGCAAGAATCAAGACGCATACAAAGAAAAACTTTATCGTTTAGATAACTTGTTCCTGATTGGAGCTGGGCAATCCATCTAGCCAGGTCGTAGATATCTTGATACGAGGCTAGCCAAGCCTTAATTAATCATTGCATACCACTGAATACCTAGGTATGTTTAGTGTGGTCTTGTTCCTGATGTTTAAAAGTTATGCTTCTGAAATGTAACCCATCTTCGTTGATATGTTTGTTTGATATACCTGTTACCCCCCCGATCATTGTTAAGACAAAAGCCGAAATTTACAATGCTATAGCGCCCTCGACGTGCATCGAAGATCATGGGTACACGGTTTGTAGGAGATGTGCGGACCCCCGCGGTCGACGTCGTGGCATGGTTTCTGCTAGTCGTTGTGATGATCGCTGTCTTGATTCGACTTGGAACCAAGATATGGATCTTTCGCAAGCTTCACAAAGATGACTATATCATGATTCTTTCTGCGGTATGCTCCAGAAATAGCACTTTCTTTACTTGACGATATCAGTTTCAAGAGACTAGAATTGACAATATCTTTTTACGCAGATATTCGATATCGGCCAAGTCATTTGTGTATCCATTGCCGGTATCCACGGATATGGTCGACATATCACAACGTTAACCCAAGAGCAAATAAATTCAATCCAGAAATGCATCTATGCTCAGCATGAGCTTATAATAATGACAATGACTCTCTCGAAAATATCATTCATTATGTTCGTGAGGAGTATTACTGCGGTCCCCTTGGATCACAAGGTCGCCATGGGTCTGATGGTTTTTACATGGGGATGGGCGATCAGCTTCCTGGTTACTGGAGCTTTGCAGTGTAAGCCTCCAGAGCCGTGGAATTATCAGGGTAAAAATTGTTTCAATCAGGTGAGTTATTATCTTGAGATATCTCTGCTGCGGTGTTAGCCATCTGGTAGCGTGTGAAAAGACTGACATTTGTTGCCTGTTTATAGAGAATATGGAACGATTTTTTCAGTATAGGAGATATCCTCTCCGATGTGGGAATTGTAATCTATACAGTGGTCATCATCGCACGAATCCGTACCAAACTCAGTATGAGAATAGGACTTGCTATTGTATTCGGCATGCGAGTGCTGTAAGTACGATCGACGACAGAGAAATGAATGATTACTAACACGGATTTCGTTCTACATAGTGTTATTGCTGCCATCGTGGTGCACATCACTACTCTCAATGCATCCTTCGCAGCCAATGACAACACGTACGAATCCTGGATTGCCACCATTGCAAGTCAAGTAGCCATTTGCATGAGCAATGTCACCGCGTGCTCCCCTCAATTCAAACCATTTCTTGAGAGCCTTCAGTCATCAGGAATGCGATTAGATACTCTGACGATCAAAACATGCCCCCAAACAGGGAACGGCAACACCGTGTCACATGTAGGTTCCAGAGGCATATCTTTCGGCATACGAAGCATTACAGGGCGTGGAAAACGAAACGAGAACATGCCTTATGTTAAAACTGTCGTGACTGCAAACCCGGATGCTGCGCCCGACTGGGATGAGAGCAGCCAAAACAGTCAATCACGGATTATCAGGGAAACGAGGACCTGGACGGTGGTTGAGGAACGTCGTGAAGACCATCGACATGCTCATTTTGCGGAGCCAGAAGAATCTGCTTGATAAATTTATTGACACCTGAACTAAGTTTATTCAATTCTTTGTATCTATAAGGCCCAATCATTAATATCAAACCACAAGACAATTACCTTAAAATTACAATCTCTTTTCACCACAATATACTGTTATTACGATGTGATTCATGATTCTCAAGCCTCGGCTCATTATTATCCCATCGAATAGACCAAAATACACACCTTCTTTTCAAAAGTATCCAAGTAATGACTAGAGAAAATAGATTATATTTCGTCATCCCAATTCCTAAGTGATACAAAACTTAGATGCAAATATCTGAAAACTCCGTTTAAGCCCAACCAAGCCTTTCTTCAGATTTCAATCCCGCTTACCCACGGTTCATTTGACGACACTCAAGTGTGGTGGCTTGCTGAAACAAAGAAGCTCTATTGAACTAGTCCCAAAGCCTCCTGAGTGACACTCCAATGTTAAATCATGCTACAGGAAAATATTTGACGGAATATTCTCCCTGTAAAAAGACCGAGGAAATAGTTGATCAAGAGCCAAGTCTCGATTTCAGCAATTTGTTCACCCGAGTTCTTCGTATCTGTGTTCTTTGTTTATACGGCCGATGTCGATGGTTGGATCGAGCTTTGTTCACAACCCCTCTATCTGATCTGATACTATTAAGCATAAATGAATTTGATCAGTGGTAGCAGGAAACCGATAAGAGTAAACGTAAAAGGAAAAAGGTCGAAGGGTAAATGGTACCCTGGGATACGTGTACAGACTTGAAGATCGCCTTCTCCGAACATGGGGTAAACGGTGTGGGAGCATAGGCAGAGATTTGTTTGAGCGCTACTGCAAGTGATCAACGAAACCATCAAGATGTAACCTTGAAAGCTCTACGGCGTCGGGACAGAAGAGGACACAAAGAACGCTGGCTAGAGACATATCGACATGTGGAGATGAAAGAAGGGGAAAAAAAAAGCAAAAGGGTAAAATGACCGGATCGCAAAATCGTGCCTGTACGGTTGGACATGAAGGAACCAATTGCCTTCTCCTTGGATACAGTATCCGTAAAGCATTCCAAGGTTCTTTGGAAAAGAGGCATCACCCCTATGAAATCCAAATTAAATCTTGTTGCAAGGCATTTTCTTTGCTTGATTCATGGCATACATCCGCTTTCTTTTTCTGTTTGTCCTATTCCAATCTTGGGCCTTACTCATGGAGTGGAGAGATGTTCCTACCTCAATCAGAACAGTACGCACCGAGTGCTGAATATTGGATGCATAAACTTTGTCTAGGTAGGAGGGGATCTTGTGTGCTCCGGCCGTGTAACTGTGGCGGTGATTCATTCGGTTTTCTAGAATATGTAGAACAATGAACTAAGGATTGGCCTAAATATCCAAGAGCAGACGTCGTTGATTGTTCCCCGGGATAAACACGTGCTGTACAAGTTGACTCAGGCTACATTTTCTGTCTACATAGCGCAGTAACCGGATGTTTTACATTTCTTAAATTACATTCCTCTTAATATTCAGACCCTTCGGCTTCGAGGGAACTTTCACCATTTTGCGCGGAAATCCTTTAATAAACCTCGTCGCAGACCCTCAAAGTGTACAGCTATGGAGGCTCTGCAAATGAGGAAATGGAACCCTCACTCTGCGTCGAGAGATATTGGGATTTCTCGAGCCTCCAAGCACCGAGATGAAGCCCAATTGGCTCGTTTGGGCAAGCGCGAAGTCTTGTCAGTGAGTGAACAATATCCCCTAAGAACTGCGAGAAAAAGACACTCTCTGATTTCACTTTTTGGACTGAAATAGCGCAACTTCGGGTCTATGGCCGTGCTTGGTTTCAGTACCTCGATTTTGATTACCTGGGAAGCAGAATTGACGTACGTATTGTGCACTTGGTCCTTTCAGTTCTAAGCTAATCTCTAACCACAGAACATTCTTGCAGCCGTTACAAAAGTATGCAAAACCCTGAATCTAAATTTATCCATGAGTATAAAGAGGACTATATGCTTCATGTGTTTTGTGGACGGTCACTGATATGCTTGAGTGTGATAGTGGTGGACCCGCAGGCGCCGTATATGGCTTCTTAATAGTGTGGGCCGGTTTGATAGCAACATTTATTACGATTTCAGAGATGGTATCAATGTGAGTTGCGGTCTATGAGATGGCATTAATGTCTAATACGTGACATGCCTGCAATGAGGTTCTTCTAACCCGAATTTAGGGCCCCTACAACTGGTGGACAGTATCATTGGTGCTCCATGCTCGCTAGTAGGAATGTATCAAAATTTTCGAGTTATGTCACAGGCAAGTAACTCCACATACCTATAAACTTCAACTTACATGCTGATTTTAGGATGAGTAGGTTGGCTCACCGTTGTCGGCTGGCAAGCTACCTTTGCCACGGGTTGCTACTTAAGTGGCACAATGATACAAGGTTTGATCGTCTTGACACGTCCGAATTACGTACCACAGACATGGCATGCAACTCTATTATACTGGGCGGTAGTGATTTTCAGTGTGACGATCAATGTAGTTGGTGGTTCTCTACTGCCCAAGTTTGAAGGGCTCATTCTGATTCTGCATATCCTCGGTTTCTTTGCCATCCTCGTTCCATTGACTTACATGTCGAATTATGGCACTGCCAAGGATGTATTTGCGACCTGGGTAAATGGTGGTGATTGGCCTTCACAGGGTATTTCCACGCTTGTTGGCTTGATGGGGGCGGTATTCGCATTTGCTGGCGGTGATGCCGCAGTTCACGTAAGTGTTCAAGCATTGAGTACATTTTTAGAAGACTTCAATCTGTCGTGAAAGCGATCAAGTTGTCTAACTTTGACATAGATGGCCGAAGAAACAAAGAATGCGCAAAAGGTTATTCCAACCTCAATCCTGCTCAGCCTCATGTTAAACGGCGTGATGGGATTTGCTATCCTGATTGCCACTTTGTTCTGTATCGGAAACGTTCAAGATGCCCTAGAGACTAGAACAGGATATCCTTTTATGGAAATATTCTACCAGGGAACCAATTCGATAGCCGGTACTTGCATAATGTCCACAATCATAGTCATTATGGGCATCTGTGCCGTAACTGGCGTATTGGCAACAACTTCTCGGCAGTTTTGTAAGTAACCAGCCAGGTCTTGATTAAAGTTCTTCCTAACTTCAAATTCAGGGGCCTTTTCGCGTGATTGCGGCGTTCCGGGTTGGCGTATCTGGAGCAAAGTTTCAGAGAGAACAAATATACCAGTGAACTCTGTGATATTGACGGCAGTCATTTCCTGCCTTTTGGGGCTTATACCCCTGGGCTCACCAATAGCTTTCAACGACCTGACGTCAATGTCAACCTCTGGTCTATACCTGTCATATATGGTCTGTTGCATTCTACTACTATATCGACGATGCACCGGTGGAATCGTGGAAATGGCCGATTACCGAAGCCGCAACAGCTCCGGGATCCTGCCAGAAGTGGACGAACATATCATCAACACGGTTGGCGCAAGACTTGTCTGGGGTCCGTTCCATCTCAAAGGCATTCCCGGAATTGTGGTAAATGTTATCGCCATTGTATACATGCTTATAGCCGTGTTTTTCAGCTTTTGGCCACCAACGGTCCAAGTCACAGCGGCCACGATGAATTATAGCGCCGTTGGAACCGCTGGAGTTATGATTCTCACCGTGGTATACTACGTTACAAGAGCGAAGAGAATATACAAAGGCCCGGTGATTGAGCTATGAGATGACTCCTATGACATGTTTTGTAAGATTACTAATATCATGGTTTCTGATGTGTTTGGCAAAAGGGGGGATGGTTTGAACAAAGCAAAGACAGCCATAGAAAGTGGGGGATTTGACACACGGCATGTTATTCTAAAGTATTTATAATTTTGACAATAGACTTGATTGATTCTGCTTTTGCTGTATCAATCGAATTGAAGACTAAGGAATGCCTGGGCCTCAGAAAATATTACGGAATTCAGGATTTTTAATCGTTTCATGGCCTGTAAGTGAACCAGCTTTGATTACCCGACATTGTACGATTACTTCCTAATAACAAGATGTCGAATAAGAATGAATAGGTGTTAGGTTGAGTCCACTTTGAATTGGTATTGTTATGGAGGATAATTTTAAGTTAGCTTGGCCCCCTGTGAGAGGAACATACAGGCCCGAGGTATCATCCATATCCTAAACTTTACCTTCCCTTCATCACCTCCTCTATCAACTTGCAAAAGACCAAGGATGGTTACCGTAAACTTAAGATTTTCACCGCAGTTTGAAGCTAAAACATGTAAAGCAGAATCGCAGGTCCCAATCGTGACTGTTGATACGAGAATGTCGAAGTGGTAGGTGTTCTAGTTCCGCTTCCCTCCAGCGTCGATGGCAGTGGAGGCGCCGTTGTTGTTGTTGTTGTGGTTGCCACTGCTGGTAGTGGCTCCAGCAGTGCCAGCGTTGTCGTTACGAGCAGCTGCGGACTGCGCGCGCGCAGCGAAGCCTCGAGACTCATGTCTCCGCCGCTACGGGCCCATGGATGGGTTAGGATCATGTACAGTAGATATTCGAGACCGTCAATGGGAGGTCTTACAGTGGAAGATTGAATGCGCGAGGCATCGCTCTTGCTCATTAGGTTAGACATCTTGAAATGACGTCGATGATTTGATTTGGCGTCGTTGTGAAGTTAAATCAAGAGGGTTTCGGGAGCGTAGGGTCAAAGATGATTTGTATCAAAGTTTGAGAGAACCTTGGAAGAAGAAGAGCCAGGTCAAGGAGGATGCTGGACACTGTTTATATACCTTTCCAAACCCCTCAACGTGCCGAGATTCTGTAAGTGGAAGGTCATGGAATAATTGCCCGGTCATCGAAAAGGGCACCGATATTACAGGTGGTTTCATATGTGGCTCGGGATCTCCAAGGCACGTCTTTACCTAGGTATCTACAAAGTTGAGAAATATGATATCATATCGCTCCTTGATAGTGACCAACAGTATTTGACTATTGAGCGGTATAACATCCTCACCTCGACACCGAACAGGACCGCCGTCCGGATTGGGAGACCGACCCTTGTATGATGAGGTAAATATTCACGGCATTTCCCATGGGCGTTTATGTTGTTTATGTTGCCCTGGCTTGATACGAAGAAAACGTTTGGAGTGACGTTTGAAATGATAATTCGTATGATAGCCAATAATAAATAGAATATAAGAGTAGGATCTACCAGCTACCCCATGTCTCCAACCTTCTATCAGTCTAGAATAGGATACAAACACTGGTTGCCCTGAAAGCAAAGGTCTTCAGGCTAGATAAGTCACATCTCCACTCGTCGGCAATTCCCGCAGTTGAAAACAAAGATGTTTTGGCCTTTGTCATCATTTTGCTATGAGATGTTCGAACAAGCCTCGAAGGTAGTACGCTGACTGCTTAGGGTAACGGGTCTTGTCGGGCGACTCAAAGTCAATGAACGTCACCCCAAATCGATCAGTGTAGCCGGCGGCCCATTCTATAATTTGAATTAGCTGCGTGTTAGATTATGGTTGCGTATAACTGGCATATTGCTTAATGAGTAACCTGTTACTCACCCCAGTTATCAGTAAACGTCCAAGCGAAATACGACCGCACGTCCACACCATCCTCTTTGACCGCACGGGCAAGCTCCCCTACGTAACCCTTGAAGAAGTCAATTCTGAATTGATCGTCTATAATCTGAGATTTGTTGGTTGCAGGGTTGATGTCATTCTCGCCCTTCGCTGTCGTTCCATTCTCTGTAACATAGATTGACTTGTGATATCGCGCCCAGATCCAGTTTAGCAATTTCCGGAAACCCCATGGGGAAGTTCGGAGCCAGTAAGTATCACTTGCTGGGCCCCTAGAAACGCCTTCTTTGTTTTCGTCAAATTGATCGATGTTTCCCTTGTGGTCGTTGATATCCGGTGGAGTAGTCTTGTGGCGAACGAAGAATGAAGTGTAACTGTTCATTCCGTAGAAGTCCGAGCTTCCCAGGACCAGTTTTGATTCTGCTTCCGTAAAATGAGGTAAGCGGTCACCTAGTTGAGATCTCATTGACGCCGGATAATCTCCCGTTTTATGGACTGGGTCGGCATACCAGGCGATTTCGAACTCTCTCGCACGTTCCGCGGCTTCCTGATCCAGAGGATCGTTTGCATCCCATGGCTCAGACCAATTTCCGTGAAGGGTGATACCAAGCATGCCATTTTGTGTGAGCTTAAACTTCTCTCGATACAACTTCGCCACATGTCCGTGAGACACAAGCTGTGTGTGGCCGACAATGAACGGTTCCGTCGAGGAGTCACCGACATCATTTCGATCTCTGAAGGATGACCGCGCCGGTGCATGAACGCCTGCTGCATACCCAGCAAGTGCGTAAACGCCAGGCTCATTATATGTTATCCAATGCTTGACACGGTCTCCAAACCGCACAAAACACACCGTTGCATATCTGACAAAGTCTGGGGTATAGGCTTCTTGGTTGAGCATGCCTCCGTAGCGGTCTTCCAAGGCCTGTGGAACATCCCAGTGAAACAAAGTCACGAAAGGAGTAATGCCATTGCTTAAAAGTTCGTCAATCAGGTTTGAATAGTATTCGATTCCTTTCTCATTCACTGGATCATCTTTTCCGCCTAGCGGAATTATTCTCGCCCATGATAATGAGAACCGGTAGGCGTTGGCCCCATAAGACTTCATTAGGTTGACGTCTTGCTTGTACAGATCATACGAGCGAACAGCATCATCTGGAGTACTTTTGTCTTTCACTCGGCCTGAGGTATGAGCAAACGTATCCCAAATTGTAGGGCCTTTTCCGTCTCGGTTCCATGCTCCTTCAACCTGCGTCGCAGCAGTGGCGTAGCCATGGAAAAAGTCGTGTCCCAAGCTACCACGTAGGTCTTCCTCCATAATGACGGTGTTTCTCAATCTAGGTTTATTTTAGATCAATAGCTTCAAAATTAGTCAATCTCATAAAACTTGGACTATAACTCTCATATAAGCCTGTCACGATTTCTGAAAATTGAATTTCACCACTTGTGGTTACTTGCGGGGTAATATTGAAGAATACTTTGTAGACTCTGATTGCTGGAAAAACGATCCTTGCCTAGTTTATGTGACCTGCAATTCATGTACAGCCTGTATAAGTCCGAAATAGTTACGTAGTACGTTTGATTGGCTATCATGGAGTTGGGTCTCTGTGCTTAGATCTGCCTAGACCCTTATGATCATCGATAAATGTATCCTTGAGGAAGATTATGGTGAAACTACAGCGACCTGACTTGTAATCCTATCTGAAAGAAGCAGGGGAGAGATGATCATTTCTATACTGGCCGAACGCGATGCTCGCCTCGGCCTTGAAACCCGACTCTAGGACCCTCATTTGGAAAGCAAATAGTACAGGCTCGCTCAGAAATTGATCGAACAACAACATCACCTACTATGTAACTATCTTTCCATGCAAAATCCAATTCAAATCCTCCACGAGCACATACACCACTAAGCGCGCCCTCACTCCAAGATTTAGGGCAAGCGGGTAATAAGCGGATAGTACCCTCTTCATGAGATTGTACCAGCATTTCTATGATGCCAGCACCTGCACCAAAATTCCCATCAATCTGAAATGGCGGATGATTGTCCAGAAGATTCGGCAAAGTGGAATTTTCCAAGAGCAAGTCAATGTGCTTTTCGCACTCGTCGGCTTCAAATAACCGGGCGTGAAGATTGATGAGCCAAGCCCGACTCCATCCCGTATGGCCACCTCCGTGAGCAGCCCTGCGACGAAGAACAACCGATGCTGCTTTAGCTTGCTCTGGTGTTTTAACCGGATTGATCGAAGAACCGGGATGTAGGCCCCAAAGATGAGATGTATGCCTGTGTCCCGGTTCCACTTCCTCGTAATCATACATCCATTCCTGAAGTTGACCGTAAGATCCAATCTGCATTGGACGAAGGCGGTTTTTGGCGTCTTCCACCTTCCCAACTAGTCCATTATCCCTTAAATCGAGAGTATCAACAGATGATAGAAATGCTGTAAATATAGCTTCTATGATTTGGATGTCGATTGTGGAGCCCTCACAGAACACCCCTTGATTCTTCCTATCATGAGTGTAAAATGCGTTTTCTGGAGACAACGACGGATTTGTGACAAGATATCTGCCATCAGCGCTTTCAATCAAAAAGTCCAGCAGAAATTCAACACAACCGCATAGAACTGGAAACATTTCGCTCAGAAATTGCTTATCTTGCGTAAATTCAAAATGTTCCCAGATATGACAACACAGCCAAGCACCTCCTAGAGGCCAAAGTGTAGCGGGCATCCACCGATCCTGAGGATCTGTATCCGCCCAGATGTCTGTGTTGTGATGTGCAGCCCAGCCTCTGCAGTTGTACATGCTTTTCGCTGTTTTTACCCCGTTTTCGGCCATACGGCGGAGGAGAGTGAACAATGACTCACTGCATTCTGATAGATTGCACACGTCAACCGGCCAATAGTTCATTTGAAGGTTGATATTGATAGTGTATTTACTGCCCCAAGCAGGCGTAAAAGATGGGTTCCAGATCCCTTGCAGCGTTGCTGGTAGAGTCTTGTATCCATTTCGGCTAGATGAGATCAGTAAATAACGGCTGTAGTTGTGATATAAGCTTATGAGTCCAAGATCCCGCGATTTTTTCAGTCGTACATCGGTGGGAATCTTTTGGAGTCCATGCAAAGAATCAGTATTTCCCAGTCGAAGGGACACGCGGCTGTATAGTGCACTGTAATCTTGTATATGTCGAGTCAATATTTGATCCCAGGATTTCTGCAGAGCATTATTGCAATTTGAAGCCGTGATTTTGTCGATGTCTTTGCAACGATACTCAGTTTGCGCAGCAATGATTAGCAGCACATCTTGACTGCGTACGTGTAGTGTGTTATTCGCACGGGCAGTAACTGATCCTTCGTTGTCTATGCATCTTGACGAGAGTATACAACAAGCTCGATTAATTCCCTTACCGCCAGGTGTTACGTGCATGACCAAGGAATTTTCCAGTGCAGACACATCATCCAAAAATTCATTTGTTTCGTACTCAGGCTCATTGACACGAGTCAGTCGAACCGTAAAATCGATTGGAGCAGATGTCTGGATGTGCATAGCCAGAACAGAGTCCGGATATGAGGCGATATAATCCCTTTGGATGCGAATGCCATCGTATTCATACTCCACATGGCAGAGACTCTTTTCAATATCTAATGACCTCTGGTAGTTCGATAGTTTCTTTTCGTCGTCATGATTGAAGTCGATGAACACGGTCCCTAGCGGCTCATAGTGACGCTGGCTAGCTGGTGAAGCAAAAAAACTTTGACGAGCTAGCTTCTCGGCCTCGGTATGTTTCTCATTTCGAATAAGGTCTCGGAGTAATGCTAGCTCCCCGGTTGAGGGGTGCGGAGTACGATCCTGGGGTCCTCCATACCAGACACTGTCTTCGTTCAAAGCCAACAATTCTGTGCTAGTCCGCCCATAGACCATAGCTCCGAGTCGTCCATTACCAATTGGGAGGGCCTCATTCCAGCACTGAGCTGACTGCTGATACCACAGCTTATTCGACATTTGATCTGTCTACCCAAGAAATACAACGGGACATTCCTAGTAAGAAAAGCGTCACTGATTATGACTTTTTGCTTTAGGTATTTGAGGATGAGTTGTGATTGATGGAAGATCTATCAGATAATCAATTGATATGCAGGCAACTTGGCCGATACTCCGCGACAGCCATATGGATAAAGGTCTTCGTACGAGATAGCTAAACACATAGACATCCAATAAAAAGGAAAGGACCAACACAAAATAAACGCCTAGGCTTTCTCTCCATGATAGATTTGTTGTCAATATGCGGGGAAACCCCAGTCTACTGCAGCATGGAGTTAGCGCTTAACTTAAACATTTAACCGAAATGCTTAAGCAACATCCTTGTCATGGATTCATGGAATGATATGGGGATATTAGCCTGGGTTTAATAACTCTCCAACCAGCTAAAGTAGGGATACATTTTTTCCACTGTTCAGAATTGTCAGTAGCCTTGGAATACCCCGCATGATAAGATAGGATCATGCAATAAGAATAACCATGCTTGTGTAACAAGTCAAATTTTAGCATACCTTGCATGGACCGACAGGGGATGTATGTACTTAAGGCGGATGAAGTATCCTCGGTGTTGATCTCCATCAATTGATGGTCCCTTTCGTGCTTCGAGATAAGACACAGAAGACAAATTGAAAACCGGAGAAAGTACATTTGTTCATATTAGGACCAAAATGGCGGGATCAAATAAAACCGCACGAGCGGTTAATGATGTCACTGAACCGGAACAATTTGACAAAGTCGACGCGGCCCATGTCGAAGAAGTCGTTCTCGCCCGTTTAACAGAGGAGGATGTCTGGAAGATATCGCAGGATGCCTTGAACGTCTGGTCGTGGGCCGGATTTCGACTATGCTTGATTATGTTCGTGCAGGGATGTAATCAAGCAGGATATGGAATTGACTGGGGTGTTATCGGCGGTATCAATGCTTTCCCAGCACTTCACAGCTATTTTGGATTTGGTACTTCTGGCGGGGTTGTCGGAACAATTACTGCCTTGATGTCAGTTGGTAATATTGCCGGAGCACCTTTTCTTTCACTTGCAGACGTCATCGGTCGACGTGGTATCAATTTCATTGGGAACCTCATAGTCATTGCGGCCGCCATCATGCAGGGCTGTGCTCCTAATATTAAGGTGTTGATGGCTGGCCGATTTCTTCTAGGTTTTGGATCTGCTATGATGTCCAGTTCTCAGTACATGGGTGAGATAGCGCCAGTCCACCTTCGAGGTCGTTTGGTTGGTATATTTGGTGCATGTTTCCAAATCGGAAGTCTGGTCATGGGTGGGGTTATGCTGGGGTTGGCAAATATCTCAGGCAATTGGTCATGGCGCATACCATTTCTGCTTGAAGCATTGTTTCCCCTTATTGTCTGTCTCACGATTTTCATCCTCACTCCCGAAAGCCCTCGTTACTACGTGATGCGTGGCCAGGTTGAGAAGGCAAGACAAGTTATTGCTAAATACCATACAACAAGTGGGGACGTAAATGAGCCTATAGTCGGCATCGTCATCAACCAGATGGAAGAGTCACTGGAGAATGAGAGAGCTGGCTTCCGCAATTTCTGGGACTACCGTGTATTCTTCACGAAGGCCGTTCGTTACCGTCTACTTGTCTTGGTTCTTTACTCCGTCTTTCAGCAGTGGAACGGTGGAGGTATTATTAGCTATTATGTTCGTATAACCCCTGAAATTTGGTCTGATGGCACGACTGACCCAATGAAAACTTAGATGGTCCCTGCATTGGAGACGATCGGTATCGATGGGAAATTACCTCAACTTGGTATCTCACTCGGAACAACAGCAACGTATTTTGTCTTTACAGCAGTGGGGTCATTCCTGGTTGACAGGATACGCCGACGAACGTTAATATTCTCGGGATTGATCAGTATCATCCTCTTTCAAACCGCTGCAACAATAACATCCTGGCAATACTCATTGACATCCAGCCATGCAGCAGCTGGATTGACTATATTCTGGATCTTCATGTTCCAGACGTTCTCCTCATTGCTGATTGCCACAATGCACAACCTGTATCCGGTCGAGATTCTATCTCTTGCCCTGCGTGCCAAAGGAATGGGCTTGTATGGGCTGATTCAAGGCGCAGCTGGAGCGGTACAGACCTATGGCATCGGGGTTGGGATCAATAAGCTGGGCTACAAAATTTGGGTGGTTTACATTGTTTACAATGGTGTGCAACTGGGACTATCTTACTTCATATTTCCCGAAACGTTCGGACTCTCGCTGGAAGAGATTGATGCCGTTTTCGAAACGAAAGGCGTTGCGCCCGTCAAGATGTCATTGGAGATTCAAAAAGCCAAGAAGCTACGAGAGCGAATGGGGCGGAATGAGAATAATTAGGACAGAGATATGGCGTAATGCTGTTTTTCTTATTACTAGCCGGCCAGTTTAGATGAAGGGAGGTGCCGCTGCCCATCACGGCGCTATATACGGGGAATTACACCACCGTCTAGAGCCACTCCCACTAATTGGGTTTTGGTCTAATTTTTGACATACTGTATGCTAGAGTATTTACGTTGAATTTTAATGCCTCATCCTTTAACTCTGCACGGAATAGCGTACTGTAGTCTTTATTATTACCTTCTTCAAAGTCCGAATGTGCCGTGTACTTAACCAAGCTAAATAGCGTTTGTGGGATTTTTAATAATATGTACGTATAATCTATCTAGACTGATTGTCCGTCTCTAAGGGGTTCGTTTATAGAGTTATTACCTATAACCCTGTGCCCCTATGAATTCGTAACCAATCCATGGCTCCTCTTAATGTGCAAGGACGCCTAGGGGTTAATCTCTGGATGGGAGTCGCACCTACAGCCTACGTATAGTGGCCGGCTAGGTGTATGCCACTACACCACCGAGGAAGGATAGAAATATGAAGGTTTAAACAGAACACCCCTTTATTTAGGGCTAGGGCTAGGGCTATCTACTGATCACGTGAAAAAGGCGGTAGCAGATCGTGGGGTCTAAGTGGACGGAGCTAGCGCCCGGAGATAATCCAGTGCCTGAATAGAACGAAATAGCCCTTTAGTGGACCAAGGACACAAAGGCGTGTTGAAGTTATTACTGGATTGGGAAACTATGTAGTTGTATGGCTATGTGACTATCTCTATCGCGAGTCATGTGCCTGCCTTGAGCACTTAGGAGTTGGATGATTCTAGCTATATGATTGGCTTGGAACCTCGCCCTAACCCTAACCGCTCGCTAAGGGAGATTTCTCTTCAGGACCCACGAGCTAATCCAAGACATTTTCTCGTGTTCTTCATCCGTTGTTTCCGTATGTGTTTATTCCCTACAGCACAGCCTCATTGAACTGTTACATGTCACATACTGCCAGTTGTTCTGCAACATATATGAAACAATCCTTCGTCGGAACACACTGTCGATCGCAGGCAGTGCTACCAACGGGTATTCTATCAGCGACCGAGAAGACATGAGGGATTAAATCATCACAACCGTGGAAAAACTTGGAAGTTGGAAGTATATAAGAATAGTGACCGCAATCTCTGAATCATAATACAAGTATCTTTATCCAAACGTCTATCTCTGCATCTATCTCAATCCTTTTATCTTCTCTATTTATACTTTCTGCAGGCTGTCAAAACAGCCATAATGCGGTTTCCCACCCTCTTAGCTGCATTCATGGCGGCCGCCGTGCAAGGCCAAGGCACCTCAGGCCAGTCAACAACCACGAGCGCAGCGTCATCAGGCTCTGCTTCTAGCGGTACCCATATCCCAATCTTCGGCGCCGGGGCCACCACGATTCCAGTCTCTGGTGTGGCTGGGAGCATCGTTAAAGCCGACTCAACTGCCACCACAATTGCGCTAAACTGCCTGAATGACACAAGTTGTGCTATAGGAACCAAGCCGCTTACCTTGACCCAAGGCCCATCGACATTGGTCGCCGATATTGTCACCCAAGCTGATATGGAAGGAAACAGCGGGACAATCTCGGCCGCCGTGGCATGCAATATCATTTCTAGCACACAAGCTGCTACTTGCATCGCTACTGCGACGGTCAGCGTTGGACAAGGCATCGCTATTACGACTACCATCACTACGACTATACCTTCTAGCGACATCAATTATGAACAGCTTCTTATTACGGCCGGTACTGAGAAGTTGAACAGTCCTTCAGCTACTCATACACCGGGTGGTGCCGCTGGTCTTGTCGCTCCGCCAGTTCCAACGGGCAACATGGCAATTGGCGTTGGTGGAATGGCTGCAGCGGCTGTTGTTGCTCTGGCCGGAATGCTTTAGATTCACTCCATACTCTTTGGACTTGGGTTGGGCTCTTTAGACGACCCAAAATATGAAGGAGACTTTTTTGAAGTCAAGTAAGGTCATTCGTTCATTGAACGCGTCCAGGTATCCTTGATGACAGTAGATTGCCATTGAGGATTGCATGTGATTAGATTTTTTTTTTTATGTTTTATTTATTCAACTTTCAGTTTAGAATAAAGGATTTAGATGGGGGAAGGAATTAAACAGTTCGTGTTCGATTTCTGAAACACAATTACAAATATGTCGCAATTTCAGTAGGGCGGATCTCACGTGGCTTCGTAACCCTAAAAGGGCATATGTAATTATCAAGCACTATTTAAACGGGCATTTAACTTATGGTTTCACTGGTCTTACTTGTACATACCCGTGGACGCATTGATCAGGGGGTACCTAGTGGGAAGGAGAAAATGGAATTTGAAGCGGGCTGATTGCAAGTTGTGATTGAACTATATGCCATAAATTAAGCATACCTAGGTAAAAAAATAACCTTGAAAAACAATGTAATATACTAAAATCTATTTGCAGAATTCTTTCGCAATATTTGTCAATATCTGGGTTGTTTGTTCGAGGGAATCGATATTAGCGAATTCTTCCATGCTGTGAATGCCTTCACCGTGAGGTCCGAAGAGGAGAACAGGGATCCCAACATCCCCAATCAGGGCACAATCGGTCCAGTATTTCTCTCTGGTCACTGCTGGCTTCCTTCCCACAACCGACTCCACAGTCTGTTGGACAAGAGTCATGAAAGGGTGATCGAGCGAGATCTCATAAGAAGAACGGTCGAATGTGGTTCTTACGTCGTACTTGAAACTCGGGTCTTCCAAAGCAATACCACTGAGCAGCTCTTGGATTTCTTGTTTGACGGTATTAGGGGTTTCTCCTTTTAGCGTGCGACGCTCTAGAGTCACCGTGCAGCAATCTGGATACGACGATGCCTCCTCGCCGCCCTTGATGATAGAGGCGTGGACGCTGGGACAAACGCCGGTACCATTGTCCTTTTGAATTCTTTTGGCATACTTATCCAGGGCCACCAAGAAGTATCCTGCCTTTGTGATAGCATCAACACCGAGATCGTAGCTTGAGCCATGAGCAGCAACACCATAGATGTCAACTTCAAGCCAGACAAAGCCATTATGGCCACGGACAATGTCTAGATTAGTCGGCTCATTTACAATAGCTGCATCGGCTCTCCAACCAGCCGCTAAAACCTCTTCTGTGCCAATGCTAGTCGCCTCTTCATCAGCAACGCCCGTGAAAATAACGTCTCCACGCAGGCCGAGTGACTTTGCATTAGCAAGCGTGATCAAAGCGGAAGCGATGCCTCCTTTCATATCCCCAGATCCACGTCCATATAGCTTTCCATCCTTGATCTCGCCACTCAAAGGATCGCCCTTATAGCTGAGGCAGGTGACCGTGTCGATGTGTCCATTCAACATGAGACTCTTGCCTCCGCCGGATCCACGGACAACACCAACAATGGAGGGCCTGCCTTTCGTTGGTTCAATCCAATGAGTCTCGATCCCGCGATGTTCGAGCCAGGCTTTGATATAGCGAGCAATTTCAATCTCTCCTGGTCCGGGGACTGATCCCAACGAAGGATTAGAAGAGTTGATTTGGACCAGAGTTTGCGTCAACAACACAGGGTCAGACGGGAAAATGCTTCGCGGAACTTCATAATCTCTATTAGCTTCTGTGCATAAGAGAACCACCACCGATTCGGAATCAAGTCCTAGCTGTTCTCTATCTGCAGCAGTCAGCCGGCGCAGTGCAGCAAGGGAAGCGGAACCACATGGACCAGCATCAACACCTAAGGCTTGGAGATCAAGTGCAGCCGTATGTGCCTCATAGTCTGAAATAGTAAGGGTGGCATCGACTCCTGATTTGAGCAATGGCCAAGCGATTGTTGACACGGTTCCGCAACACAAGCCAGACATGATGGTAGGAGATGTGAATATGGGGACAATATCGTCCTGCTGGATGCTATGGTAAAAGCAAGCCGCAGTATCGGGTTCGACAGCCAAGATGGTCGTTGAGTTGCCAGCTCTCTTAAAATGTGACACAACGGACTGGGCAAGGCTCCCTACTCCTACTGGTGTGACCACGACGTCAGGGCTGATATTCTCGGGTAATTGCTCATCAATCTCACGCATCATTGTCAAGTAACCCTCGGTAATCCACTACAACAGAGAATTGTTAGCTTATGAGAAATTTACATGCCGGTGTGAGGAAAGAGATAATGTATGAATAATACGGAAGAACCCACCTGCGGGATTTCGTCGTACCCGTCAAAAGCAAAATCCTGAACTAGAATCCCTCCGGCATCCTGAGCAGCACGATGGGCAATCATGACTGTTTTATCATAGTCCTCGGTAGATGAAATCACCTTCGCCCCTTCCGCCTCAATCTTCTCGACAACAGAGGCCTGAATACCCACCGGAACATGGACTTCGGCTGGAATGCTCAGGATAGAGGCAAAACGAGCCACGGCGCGGCCATGGTTCCCATCCGTGGCTGTAAAAAGGGTAATTTGGTGTGAACGCATGGCTTCCTCGAGAGCCTCGATGCCCGCATCCAAGGGCAGACCAACCTCGAGCGCAAGGGCACGGTAGGCTCCCCATGAAGCCCCGAGGATCTTGAAAGCGGGCAGCCCGTATCTACTTCTCTCGTCCTTCAGATAGACAGACTTTACACCAAGCTCCTTCGCGAGGGAGTCTAAAGCTAGAAGCTTCGTTGGCTGGGCACCTGGCAGTTGTTCGTGGAAGGCTTTGATCCCGTCGTGCCCTTGGATGGTGGGAGCCACCCATGATTTCGCGGCCGGGTTGAAGAGGACCGGTCTTCTCATGATTAATGCTACGGCCCAAGAGAGAGAAAAAAAATGGAAGAAAAAGAAGAAACCGGCGATGAAGGATCTTTCTTGCCTGTAAGATAAGACTTTGCAGTCTCATTTCGTAGTTGTGGTCCTGACTTGTTTTTTACGCTCTTCCGCAAGTGCGCCCTCCGAGAACATTGCACATCCTAACTTCAGACCTCAGAGCCACGGTAAGTTTTTGCCAACCATCCGACAAGGTTTGAAACAAAAATCCTATTGAAATCAAGAGAAACAAAAGGTAATATACTTATTCCCTAAGTTAATTTTCCAGAAAGACGTGCATGATTTACAACAGAATCGTGATAGTCACAAGTATAACAATCGCGTATCTCACGTGCCTCCTGTAGCCCTAATAATAGGGATATACATGGGAAATGGCCACTAAGAGAGGCACACAACCTAGACTATTGTTAACGATGCCTTGAGACACAAAGATGTCTAAGGGTACGATGTCTCTAACGATTATAGTGAGATAGGGGTATTACTCTGTGTATTGAAGAAAGGGTTGCCTTCCTCTCCTTAAAGGACTTTGAAACTAAGATTACTATTTGAGGCAGTCTATTAGGTGTGTGTGCATATCGAGCCAAGACCCAGGGTGTATTCTATACCTAATCGAATTGAATTTCTATACTTCTAATAGCCATGCATTTTCCGCTATGGTCACATTTCCACCAGCCCAGATCATCCTTGACAAGTCCACTTTCCAGGGAAGGGAGGAACAATAGTAGCCTGTATACCCTTAGGCGCCGTAATATCCATGGTAATCTTTCCATAGCCCCATTTGGCATAGATAAGACCACGAGGTGTCGGTACACCTTCTTGAACCCATTCAATCTTGAAGCTTGGCTATGACGCAAATACGAATTGACTGTATCCTACAGCTCTGGATCGGACCCCAGATCATACTTTGTCAATCCCGAATGACATCGGTACAAAGAACTCCAAGGTTTAGTTATCATGGCACTGCATGCTCCCCCGCAGGACAAAGTCAAGCATCCACAATCCGTGTGAACGGGGCCTGATCACATCGGCATCCCTGCAACAGAGCGTTGGATAAGGTTTGACAATGAACCTGGATATTCATTACTAGGACGATTGGCCTCACCAATATGCTCAGATCTTCATAAAAATAATTTATGGATCCACGGTCTTGATTATGTCGAGAATGAATATCTATTTTACGCTTCAAGGGAGTCCAGTATTACATTCAGCTTAAGGTAGAAAATGACTATCCTCTCAAGAAATAAATACTCGAGCAAGCCTACCACACCTCACTCATACCAGGCCGTGTCCGTCTTTGTTGGAAAGGAATACACATCCAGAGCAAAGAGCCAAGCGAATCCAAGCTTTCACACCAGGCATAAGCGTCTGGCACAAGATCAAATTTCGGGTCTGTTTCCAACAATGTTTTCAGAGAACCTCCCTCCGTCAACCCCATTAAGTCTCCTATTGTCAAAACTTTGTTGGCCTTTCGCTGTGATAGATACTTTTCAAACTCATTTCGCCAGGCGAAGTTTGTCTCTGCTTCCCATAAAACTCTAGATGCCGGAAGCGGGATATTGTCGAACCCATCACCACATAAAGAGCGATATTTTACCCTCTGGTGCTCAAGAAGGCCCTCTAAGAGAAGATCAATAATCAGGAGTACAATCATCGTCCTAGATGCATAACAAAAGTCAGAAAGCCCATAGAAAAAGATTTGTGGGGAAAGGGCAGGCATGTATCCTACCTCCTCGCGCTCTCTTCATGAACCCACTGCTGGCGTGCGGGTATATCATAAAGATTATCGACGGTCACTTTGTTTCTTTTTCCAACGCTCGTCGATATCATCTAGCCGATCATTAGTCAAGAATTAGTATTGCACAGCAGTGGCGTCAGCCTTGGAATGGAAACTTACAATCACAGTGTGCAGGAGAGAGTGAGCTCCGTTCGCCTCGCTTGACTCTGCGTCTAATGCTTGAAGAAGAATATATATTGTCACTGCTTGCAAGGCAGAAAGTTGCTGATATATGTCATAGTCTTCATGCTAAGTAGTAGAAGGGTTAGTTTATCCACTGTGTGAACGCTTTGAACCCTAGTAACTCTCACCTCACGATGCAGTCTATCTTTCTCGGCATATATTGTCTTCCACACAAAGTCGGCATTCTGTGGCGTCCGGGAAAAGAACATCTGTACTAATCCAGCGCATATTGCTAAGTCTTTTGGAAGACACTGATGCTTTCTGGTCCTTGCACAGTCGAATACCATCTCTTCATGTAATTGACACGGTGGACAGATGAATGGTGGAAGACGATCTCCTTGAATCATCATCTTGGAGAAGTTTGTCAGCTGTCCTAAGACAATGCTACTTGATAAACAATGCCTGATTACGTTTCGCCGTTGGAAGGTTCCTCGGCGTGAGGGGAGCTGGACAGGCATTGTTTGAGGGAGATGGGATGTATGCTTCGGCGGTATTGTCTTTCCCAATGACCACTGCCCTGAGTTATCTGAATCCCCTGTCATCCTCTCAAGGACTTCGACACCACTTTCCGCTGCCTCAATTTCCGGATATTCTTGTATGTCGATGCGCGAGGAATACGTAGATGAGCCATTTGTTGCTCCGAGTAGACTGCCTAAATTTGCGGTGCCGAAAGATTGCTCAGCGTAAGCATTAATTGAGGTTATATCTAGCTGCAAGTCATCTAACGAGATATCGGTATCCTGGAATTGATGATTCATGAATGTAGAGGTCGAAAGTGCTGATATATTGGTGAGATCCTCGGACTGTGCTGCATTTACCGGCTCCACATGAATTCTTGCTGGCGTAGAAGGTGTTCGGGATAATCTAGAGGCTGTTGAATTTGCATAGGGGCCTGCTTCGCCGATTTTCCAGTCGTACACGCAGCGTATGCCTCGCTCGGAACAGCGAGAACAGCTCGGATTCGCCTGATTACATCTCAATTTGGATTGTCTGCATCTCACGCAGGACTTTTTCCTCGAGAGTGGCATTGCTGGTAACTCTTTGAAAAGTACCTTCGGTTCCGACTAAATTAACGATTCCGTCTAACGGACAATTTTAGTTGCTGTCAGGATGATAAATCTGATAGTTATCAAACCCTCGGAGTTCAGGTGGGGTGACCCTTTTCCGACGGACGAAAATCTCGGAGTTGAGGTGGGCCTAGTCTAATGCAGTCGAGATCGAAATGTCGATGTATCAACTATGAATTCTAAGACATCACGCCTTGAAACAAGAGAATTGAAGCCTAGCAGCTGATTATCTCTGGTCTGGTAAGAGACTAGGACTCGTCATAGTATTCTCGCCTCAAGTTTCTTCTGAATTCGCCGGTAGTAAAAAACTTCACAATTGAATAACCCCAACCGTCGGCCCCGTAATTGCCTCAGCATATACCCAAATTTGGGGCGGGCTAGCACGATCATTTTTTAAAAAGAATCTAAAGTTCCTTCTAATTACTGTAAGTACGTATCTCTAAACCTAATAATCCATTCTCTTTAAACATAACACCGCGAAGCCGGACACGATCCCTCTAAACCAAACCTAAATCGTTCATAAATCTACGGGTTTGGCCAATCGCTGGTGGCGTCACTTGAGACCATTATATATAAGATAAGCCAGCGTTCGTTTTTATGAAAAATGGACAATGAAGTTCTGAGGTGCAATATAAATCATATGACTCTGGGCGGATTTGTCCCCATTCTTCATCCATGTCCTGTCCTCTTCGGAATTCCGCGGCCTTAAGAGGTGTATTAGCAAGTATCTAGGTAATTCCAAGGTTCTCGGAAGCAGATCTGATGAGGTTTTTATTTAAAGCTCCTAAAATTCGCACAAAAATGTGTCCCAATACAGGTTCCAGAGCAATCACCTAGACTCTATTGAAATTTGATTTTCTTTTTTTTCCGATCCATTGTCTACTTCAAGAATACCCTCAAGATGGCTCCTATTCGAGTTGGCCTCATCGGTTTGACCACTGTCACTCCCTCTGGTGAAGGCTATACACCCGGAAGCTGGGGTCTCGCTCATCTTGCCTGTCTCAGTGGCTCTCCCCACTACAAGATTGTTGCTCTATGCAATTCTACGGTTGAAAAGGCGCAGAAGTCAATAGAACACAACAAGCTTGACCCTGCAACGAAGGCATACGGCTCGGTAGAAGAATTGGTCCAGGATCCTGAGGTCGACCTCGTCGTCGTTTCTGTCCACGTTGATAAGCACTACGCTCTTGTCAAACCTGCCCTTCAGAACAAAAAGAGTATCTTTGTAGAATTTCCTCTAGCAGGATCCTACCTCCAGGTCGAGGAGTTGGCTGAGCTTGCCAGACAGGCAGGCGTCAAGACTGTGGTCGGAGCTCAAGCTCGTGCCAATCTTGCACTTAAGAAAGTGAAGGAGCTGATCAAGTCGCGAGCAATAGGTGATGTTGTTAGCACCAGCTGGACGAGTTATCTGAGCCTCTCAACCTGGTCAGGATTACCCGCAGGTCTGAAAGACTTTGTGGATCTAGAGGGCGGACCAGGCCGGATTAACGTTGGTTTAGGCCACGGTACGTATTGAATCCCTGTTTGATTTTGACATACCTACCTCTTGAATGTAGACTAACGGAGCGCAAGGCTTGGACCCATTCTTGGATACACTTGGAGAATTCGAAGATGTTCAGGCCACTTTCAAGACATACCAAAAGACCACGCCATTATTCGATGCTACTGGCACCGTCGTTGATCCCGCGTACAAAGTAACGGCGCCAGAATTCATTTTTGTGCAAGGTGTGCTAGAAAGTGGAGCTGCAGCATCTATCAATGTGCGCAGCACCCCAGCGTCTGCTGATGAGGCCGGTTTCAGATGGATCATCAGTGGCTCAGAGGGCGAGATCGTATTCACCAGCCCAGCCGGCGGATATGTTCAGGGTCATATGCCTGATGCCAAGGTACTTCTCAGGAAATGGAAGGGTGAGACGGAAGAAGTCAATTGGAAGAAAGATGAGCCGGCCCATGTAACTAACGTTCTCGAATTTGGCATCAACACGGCCCGGCTGTATGAGGCGTTTGCAACTGGTGATGAGGACGGTTATGCTTCGATTGAGTCAGCACGGAAAGTTCACCATCTCATTGAGCGAGTCAAGAAGGTTGCCATTTGGGCACCTTAATGTAGCTTCTGCATACTGAGTGTAGATAGTATATATTGCGCTTCGAATGGTTAAAACGACAGTACATAACATATCGCATTGCTCTTTAATCCGAAATCATTAATGAGAACACCGTGAAATTTTCATATATGCTTGCCTGTTATTTTGGGATCTATCGGCCGCTATCTGATAGAAAATCAATCACGAATGAGTAAAGACCGAGTGACTTTGACTGATTTAACATACATCTAGCAAAAATCCTACATGGCACTTGAAAAGTATCCAGACATATCCGGGATTGTTCTATCTATACTGGTATCGCGAAGCACCCCACAAATGCGGGCGGTTAGGGCTCCCAAGCGGAGAATGAAAGACGCGGAAAAGATACCTAGAAGGCCTTTTAACCGACTTCTCTCCGTATTTTAATTAATGATCCCGATAAATATTCCTCCAATTGTTGGTGGCCGATCTGCAATACTCAATAAACCTCTATATACCTATAAAAAGGTTAGCCTCCAATGTCACTACGAAGCTGTTTACTCCCAAAAATCGCTCGATACTCATGAGATTGCAAATATAGTAGCATCATGGCGCAACTGTTCGCAAAACTTTTGATTTGCTTTTTCCTCTTCGCA
This sequence comes from Talaromyces verruculosus, assembly GCA_038993655.1. Taxonomy (NCBI): domain Eukaryota; kingdom Fungi; phylum Ascomycota; class Eurotiomycetes; order Eurotiales; family Trichocomaceae; genus Talaromyces; species Talaromyces verruculosus. The sequence goes on along the minus strand of JBBVQN010000027.1, from coordinate 183,400 downwards.
TCTCCCCTCTTGGCGGACCAGTGGCCACTGCACAACGACAGCTTAAACGATGTTGTACAATGGGATCATTACAGCTTCGAGCTAAACGGGCAGCGACTCTTTGTCTTTGCCGGAGAATGGCACTATTGGCGTATTCCTGTTCCGGAGCTTTGGATAGACATCCTTGAGAAGATAAAAGCTGCCGGATTTACGGCTTTTGCTATGTATGTCAATTGGGCTTATCACGCCCCAAACAATCATACAGTGGACTTTTCGACAGGCGCTCACGATATCACTCCAATTCTCGAAATGGCCAAAGACGTGGGATTGTACGTGCTTTTACGTCCTGGGCCATATATTAATGCCGAGGTTAATGCTGGTGGATTCCCCCTTTGGGTCACGACTGGCGAATATGGTTCTTTGCGAAACAATGATAGTCGGTACACGACAGCCTGGGAACCGTACTTCACGAAACTTTCTGAAATCACTAGTAAATATCAGATTTCAAATGGAGGAAACGTGATAACATACCAAATTGAAAACGAATTCGGAGATCAATGGACTGGCTCGCCGTCTCTGAGAGTTGAGTACGAGCCAGCAGCGAAGTATATGGAACTCCTTGAGGCAAATGCCCGCCAGAATGGAATAGATATACCTCTCATCGCTAATGAGCCAAATATGCGGGCCATTTCGTGGGGCAAAGATTGGTCGAACAGTTCGGCGAATGTTGACGTTGTCGGCCTTGATTCTTATCCATCGGTATGTTCCAGCTTGTTAGACGATGCTTTACATGGACTGACTTTTAATAGTGCTGGTCATGTGATCTGAGTGTGTGCACTGGCACTAATGGTGAATATATTGCCTATGAAGTGGTAGACTACTATGACTATTTTCAGGAAACCCAGCCGACAATGCCATCTTTCCTTGCAGAATTCCAAGGAGGCTCATTCAATCCCTGGGGAGGACCTGTCGGCGGCTGTCCCGGAGACATCGGGCCCGACTTTGCTAACTTGTTCTATCGATGGAATATCGGTCAGCGAGTAACAGCGATCAATTTGTACATGCTCTTTGGAGGAACGAATTGGGGAGCAATTGCTGCCCCAGTGGTAGCTACAAGTTATGATTACTCGTCACCGATTTCAGAGAACCGGACCATTGGGGCGAAGTATTACGAAACGAAATTGTTGACAATGTTTACTCGGGTAGCAAAAGACCTTACAGTTACCGATCTGGTTGGACATGGAACGCAGTATTCCACCAACTCGGCTGTCCAGGCATACGTTATTCAAAATCCAATCACTAATGGCACTTTCTATATCACGCTTCATACTACCTCCTCTTCATCCACGGACGAAACATTCCAAATGCATGTTCAAACCTCCTTCGGTGCACTCTCTGTACCCAGATATGGAAATTCCATCCGGTTAAACGGGCACCAGTCCAAAATCATCGTGACAGATTTCCAATTTGGGTCCCACAAATTACTTTACTCCACGGCTGAGGTTCTGACTTATGCTATCCTGGATGGCATCCCAACTCTTGCCCTGTGGGTGCCCACCGGTGAATCTGGTGAGTTTTCAGTACTGGGCAGCAAGTGGGCATCGGTGCAGCGGTGCGAAGGATGTTCCGGAGTAGGGTTTTACCCTGGAGAGGACCCCAGCAACCAGACCGCCAGCGAACTCACAGTCTCCTTTACACAAGGTCAAGGCATGAGCGTCATTGGACTGGATACAGGTGTTCGAGTTGTGTTACTAGACCGAGAATCGGCATACCACTTCTGGGCACCGGCTCTGAATACGGATCCGTCTGTCCCGGAAGACGAAAGTGGTAAGTAGTTCTCTATTCGGTTGCTAAACTACTTATTGAGAGTGAGTCAGTTCTTGTTCAGGGTCCGCATCTCGTCCGTAGTGCAAAAATCGTGGGTTCCACGATCCGTCTGAAGGGTGATTCAGCACAGGCAAGCCCCATCGAAGTTTTTGCACCAAAGCAGGTTCAGGTTATTTTCTGGAACGATAAAGAACTCAAAACATCTAAAACTTCATATGGCAGTCTTCAGGCTTCGTTGCCACTGCCGCCTTCTATCAAGCTTCCATCACTTGGGCCTTGGAAATACAACGACAGTCTGCCAGAGAAGGCTCAAGATTATAAGGATACCAGTGTAGCCTGGATCTGTAAGTTATCATAGCCCTAGTATACTGGCATGTTCGTATCACTGATCAAATTAGCTGCCGATCACATGAACACTTCCAACCCTAGTCCTCCAGTCACTTACCCGGTGTTATATGCTGATGAATATGGTGAGCTACCCGGCAGTGGAAAGTTATAGAGGGAATTAAGTGCTCTAACGCACTTCTTTAACAGGTTTCCACAACTCCATCCGTATCTGGCGAGGTTACTTCACTGGGAATGCTACAGGTGTTGTCTTAAGCGTACAAGGTGGTTATGCCTTGTAAGTGTAGCACACTTAACCCTCGCCTCCCATTTGTTTCCATTGCTAAATAGCATCGTCTTCTTAGTGGTTATTCTGCCTGGCTCAACGGTCAACTTTTTGGATCATACCTTGGAGACGCAAATGTTGAACAAAGCAATCTCACGCTTCCATTCAACATCAGCCACGTCAGCACATCTTCAGAAAATGTTCTCGTCATTGTACACGACGATACTGGACATGACGAGACATCTGGAGCCCTAAACCCTCGTGGTATCCTTGGAGCCACTTTGATGTCGGACAGCAGCTCTGTCAATTTCAGTCAATGGCGAGTTACAGGCACCGCAGGTGGAGAGACCAACCTAGATCCGTTGCGTGGCCCATACAACGAAGGCGGACTGTATGCCGAGCGCATGGGATGGCACCTTCCTGGTTTCAAGGATAATGCATGGGTTGATGCAGGATCTCAGCTCAACTTTACTGGCGCTGACATCAAATTCTACCGCACCGTCACACCTTTAAGTATTCCTGAGGGCGTGGATGTCTCGGTCTCTTTCGAGCTTTCTGCTTGCGGAACTACCAATGCATTCCGTGCCCAGCTTTTCGTGAACGGTTACCAAATGGGACGGTTCAATCCATACGTTGGCAATCAAATTGAGTTCCCTGTTCCTCCTGGTATTCTTGACTATAAGGGCGATAATACCATCGGACTCTCCCTCTGGGCACAAACGGAGGCTGGAGCCTGCGCGAGTGTTGACTGGAAGATCAACTACGTTTTGGAGAGCTCGTTGGATGTTACCTTTGATGGCGAATATTTGCGGTCAGGATGGACTAGCGAAAGGCTACAATACTCGTAACCTGTATGCACGACTATTGTAGATATCTTTCTGAACAAATTCGTGCTATATCTAGCAGAAAGCCGCTAAAGCCGCTAGCTTGGTATCACAAAGCGGATTGTCAACGAAGGAGAATTCTGTTTGCGGAACTATCCAGCAATAAGAACCATTGCTAATCCATCACGTAGTACAGATCAATAGGTTCTACCTGTAGAAGGGCCAGAAGGATCTTGACTTACCTATGAATTGTGTCTGCCTGGAATGGATTCCGAGGGCCCCGGGCATTCTAACAAACATTGTGATACGGCGGGTCATACATGTAACACATAGAGTTGGACACAGACCTTAAATTTGACTATGACAGTGGTAGTAATATGCAGATTATATACTTGAGGACAGACTGATTGTGATTGAATAAATTGCTGTACTTTCTTTTTTTATCTCATTGTACTCCTCACTTCTTAGATAGACATTTCAGAAATACTTATCTCAACTCAATAATATACCTGCTATACAAGACCTTGATATGACTCTCCCCGACTCAATAACCCACCCAAAGCCACCGGGTCAAGAACGACCCTATCCTAATCCAACTAGGATAGGTAGAGCTTCGTTCAATCTTCCCAACTATAACCTTCTGGGTGAAACCGCTTATGAAATTTATGGCGACCTTGAAAATGGAAAAACCCCACTGCTAGCTTTGCATGGTGGACCTGGATTCAGACACGACTATCTACGTCCTATATCTCTTATACTAGTCGACTACGGCATCCCGGTTGTCATGTATGACCAGATTGGATGCGGAGATAGCACACATTTTCCAGACAGCATGGGTGACACGGCTTTCTGGACACCAGAGCTCTTTATGGCAGAGCTCGATAATCTGAGAGATGTCCTCGGTATCAAGAACTTTGACCTCTTAGGGCATAGTTGGGGTGGTATGCTGGCTGCTCTGTATGCCATTACAAGGCTACCAATCGGGCTGAGAAAGTTAATTGTCTCCGATAGTCCAGCATCTTTGACGAGATGGATGAAGTCTACCAATGAGCTACTCAAAGGCCTGCCAGCTGAGATACAAGAGACAATTAGAGTGTGTGAGGAAGAAAGCAAAACTCACTCTTCGGAATTTGAGGCAGCAGCAAACGAGTTCAATAAGCGTTTCTCCTGTCGATTGGATACAACGCCCCGTGAGCTCATAGCAGCTATACAAGACGCGACAAAAGATCCCACCGTACAGATGACCATGTTTGGCCTGAGCGACTTCAATGTTACTGGCTCACTTAGGACATTGAGCCTGGAGGATGACTTGAAGAAGCTGACGGCTGAGGTGGTGCCGGGTGGAATCCTTCTGATGAATGGCTGCTTTGACGTAGCACAGGATGATTGTATGCTACCATTTTTCACAGAGCCATCAGCAAAGGTTAAATGGATCCGTTTTGGACTGAGTTCGCATTGTCCACAGCTGGAAGAGACTGAGAAGTTTGTCACGGCACTAGGTAAATCTCTCGAAGACTAATAACTATCAATCCGTTAGCTTTAGGTAATAAACTGAGTCATATTTCTTACCTACCAAAATAGCAAGGTAATTTTCAAATTTTGAAATTTGATCTATCGCAATGGATCCTCATTTTCGTCGATAAATGTGGATTGTGAGCCAGTTTAAACACTGATATTCACAATCCTCTTATTTCCGCACCAAGATGAGCAGAAAACAGAGGCCCTACCGGCAACGGATAAAAAGTCAAATCAAGCTCGGTTCATGGGCTAGAAGCTCGACAACTGCGCTATGCCTACGAGGCTGCTGTAATCCGCAAAGGTCTACGCCAAAGCTCTTTAGTGTAGCATATCCGTATTCCCGTATAGAAGCGTCAAACGTAGGACTACATGAATAAGCCTAATCAATAACCTGCCGGCTACAGCCGTTGACCTGGGCGTCACACTCCGAGATAAAAGTACAAGGACTTGCCCCCTGACCACATGTTGCTAATGCAATAGAAATCCCTTACGATCAGTAATATAGTTCTTTAGCGCTAGCAAAAAAGCAACGACGTAATTGCTTTTCTACTTTCTTCATTTCTAGTGATGATGTGGTCTAGCTCCTTGTGATGAATTTTATGATCTGCTTAATCCTCGAGCCTTTGCAATGGTACATACCTACCACATGTTCGATAATAATGACTTGATCTCTCCGCTCTTTGACATCTATGACAATCACTTGATGATGGTAAGGGTGGGCATCTGAGGGGAAGAAATCACCCAAATTCCACCTAACAAAGGCAAAAGAACACATACCTATTGTACCTGGGTACACTACATAAAGGCGTGAACTCGGAGTCAAGAATCTGTTTCCTGATTGGCTTCTCTTCATACATCTTCTGGGTGCTAGCCACTGCTAGGCAGATAAACTTTTCTCAGGAATTCCCTGAGTGAGGACAAAATTTCTTTTTCTTTGTTTGATTTTCCTTGATATGAAATTATAAAGTAACGAGTTACTCCTCATTGGCTCGGATCTCTTCGATATGAACGGATGCACACTAGAGCTGTACGTCGACGCCTCAGCGCTTAAAATCTGTATCTACAAGCATTAATTGGCCCACGATCTGTATACCCCTGCCCATCCGAACCATACCCCACCAAAACTAATACTACGGTTTATTATCAGCTTGACTTGGCAAGTTGGCGTCAAACTGTCTCATTGACCTGGGCGAATCATGATGCTTAATATCCTTGGCTACTGAGTCGGCCTGATCCTGGCTGATCTGCATTATTCTACATATCTTTCTCGTGACGTACGCGTTTAAATGAATACGACGAGGATTCCACCACACCTGCTTTACGTGAAATGTTATGGGTGTGTACTAATCGACTCCGAGCCTTGGAAATCGGTCATCATTCGCGGATTGTCTGCATCAAATGTCATTGACTTACGTATACTTGTGATTATCCGGAGATTTTGCTTGATTGTTCTCCTAAAGCACGATAGATTGAGTGACAGACACAGACACAGACCACGTTCTGGCTTGACAGATCCTTGCAAGGACGATCCTATTAGCGCCTCCATGGCATTGCTACAGCCTAGTTCAATACAACGGACTCCTCATTTTATGCAACTGGTTTGTCCACTTGCTTGACTGCGCCGCATTTTTGCAAACGAGAGACTCCGAGAGTAGGTGGATATTGTGGAGTCAATTTCCTGGTTTTTGTATGTCAATGTCAACTCCGAATATCAGCCGACTCTCACCCTAGCTCCTCTGTTTATTCCCCTCCCTCACTTCGTGCAGAATACCCTGTCCTTTTCACATTAACCCTAGTAAATCAATTTATCTCGTCGGGATATTGCAAATTCGCGTGCGTTTTTGTACGACAGCAAAGAGAACAGAGCGTTAAACAGTCGACCAATCATTCGCTGTGGTTTACATACTTAAGTCGGATTGTCTGTTTATAGAAAAATTGATGCATTATGCATGATTAACCGCCAAAACTAGGCTCGATACAGCAGTTATCTGCAATTTTGACAGCTCGAATTAGGGATCTATTTTTACTGACTCCGGTCAGTCTAGCCCCGGAAAGGTAATTAGCAGTCAAAAGATGTTTCTTAATTTATCCAGAAATGAGTCTTTGAAACTCCGCCTCGTGCAACTTAGCCCTTATTGGGGGTAAATTTATGGAGCACATGTACAACACGATTAACTATGGAGTAGTACATTATGTCCCTGTACCTACTAACGATCCAGGCGTCTATCAAAAATGATTGATTAAAATTGTTTCTCACTTTCATTTAATCTATGCTGACTCGTCTAGTTGCATGCATCGTCTGTAACAGTTGCTGTCATACTTATGCTTATTTCTAAGCAAGCTTGTTTGAAACAAAACGAGCGAAACTCAGTCAAAGCTCTCTTTCACTTTGCTTTTCTTCTTGAGGCTGCCAACTACTCCCTGAATTGATACTAAATCTTGTTATCTCCCACGCTCCAATCTTGCCTCATTTCTCGACTCTTTCGTCTGTCTGAAGTGCCTTTCAAAGATAGGAGTCCTAACATTGCCGGCTGGTCCCGTGCATAACAGCGGGGTGATGAGGACATCTGTACGGATCTTTGCTCGTTAGGTCTGCCTAGTCCAGGCCGACTACTCTTCTCTCGTCACTTTTCATATCTGTGGGATCTCACCCCAACCTACCCATTTCATCCTTTCGTTGTTCGACGACAAGTCATTAAATCGTGATTCAACGAAACAAACCAGAGAAAGACAGAAGAGCCATCATTGTCGTTGTCAATCCTCATCATGTCGAACATAGTCAACACTTCGCTCGACATCATCCGTCGACACAAAACACGGCACCCTCGCCTTCACTCACGCTGGGGCGACATTGCCATTACCCCTCCTGTCGAAGGGGCCTGGTCTCAGTTCGAGAACCCATACCTCCGTGACGACAAAGAGTATGGACCAGGCTTCATCCCTAGTATCGACGTTGGAAGCAAGGAAATCTTGCTTCTTGACTCCGATAGCGACAGCTCCGATGACGAGCTCACCACAAAAGAAAAGATAAACATAAGGGAGGAAAGAACGGAAAAGGAAGCAGACTCCAAAGCTTTATCGAAAGCTAAGCGATTGACTCGGATCTTACTCCCTTCAAGTGTCAATCCGCCTATTAGGAAATCATCAGGCGACAAAGGGAAAGTCACAGACTTTCGATATAGGCCCGTGCAGCCAGACTATGCACAGGAAGTCGCCGAGAAGGTCGACAAGCAGAGCCGACCTCATTTCCGCTATGTGCCCGCGAGTAAGCACTACATGCAGGACTTAAAGAGAGCTGACATCCGCTTGAGCGATGGCGATATTTCCTATCGTCAGAATGACTCGGACGACGATGCCGATGACGAATACGAGTCCAAAGCAACCAAAAGTCGTAGTGGTCGACCACAAAGACTACGAAGTCACTCGTGTGAGCCTGACATTGGTGGCAGATCACCTGTTGCAACCACGACGAGACGGAAGCCTCACTCTCAACGCGGAACACCTTTGGAAACAATCCATAGTCCGACGAGCACCTTGTCTGATGCCATGTCATCGGCTACCTTGTCACGACACTCGGGTTCTCGCACCAACAGCACCTCCCGACTCGGAGAACAGGAACCCAGCCCCAGGTTCTATGCCATTCGTCCTGACACGAAGCCTCAAGTCGTCACTGTTAAGCGATCACAATCTGCGACTAACAAGATCAAGCGACGAACGATGACTCTTGAAATGGTTCGTGATCAGGATGACCTTTGGTACTAAGGACATCATATTGTTCAACCACAATTTTACTTCTCTGTCTGTTCCTTGTCTGTTTCCCTTCACATATGAGAGCGTCTTGTCATGGCAGTTTGCTTTGTTTTCTTATGGAGTTAGCAGGTTAGCATAAGGGGGCAAATAATTCGTTTCATTTTCCAATCGAACTCAGGGTTAATCATTCCAAGCCCTAATTCCAATAATGTAGAGAATGAATCGGTGGCCCGCAAGTTTTCTCCATGGATGACGGCATGAGAACGTATGTATGATCCACTCACGAAGTCCTAACTTTCCGTATAAAGGCCACCGCTACTCAATTTATCTTCACATGTTAGAGAACATACCTTGATAAATTTATTTTCTTCTATTTGATTTTGATCAATTGCCCAAGGACTTTACTCCTTCACATCTCCGACTAAGCATCTGCTCGAAGCGATCAGTTTCCGAAAACGTCACAACACATCATGGGCGGCCAATCTGTCGTCGAGCTTCGCTGCAAATGCAAAGTATGAGACCATTTCGCAAAGAAAAACAACACCATGAGCCTTATGCTGACTTCTGATACCTTCTGGCAGACTGATCCCTGGGGCAAGAAAGGCGAGGATTCGCTTGCCGCCGTACTAGCCTCCCAGCAACCAGGCACCGACTTCAAGATCGACCCTAACCAGAGATATTCGGAGGTCCGTAACGCATATAATATTCCCGGCCAGCCTCGTTTGAGTATCCGTGCTGATAAATAGAAAGATGTGGATGGGCACTTATCCTTCCGTCCCATCATTTGTCATAGGAACCGACGAGACACTCGAAGATTATCTCAACAAGAACCCGAATTTGGTCGGCAAGAAGATTGTAGACAAATTTGGTGGCGGGTTACCTTTTCTCCCAAAGGTAGGTTATCTTACTATTAAATCTGGTCTGTGTCTCTTATTGACTCGGGAATAGATTTTGTCGATGGACAAGGCTCTCCCTCTTCAAATCCATCCGGACCGCAAACTTGCCGAACAACTCCATAAGCAACTCCCACAGAAGTTCACTGATACAAACCACAAACCTGAGATTGCCATCGCGCTCTCTCAATTCGAACTGTTCGCCGGTTGGAAGCCACTCAATGACTTGACGCAACTGTTTCGAAATGGATCCCTTCAAAAATTCTTACCAACACCGGAATCTCATTTCAACGACGAAACCCTCAGACGGATAGGACAAAATATGCTCGAAGCCGACGAAAAGACGGTTGCCGCCACAATCAATCAGCTAATCAAAACGCCGGAAAGTGCATTTGGGAAGAAGTACTCATATATCCCTAAGATGCTGGAAAGAGTTTCTGCGCAGTACTCCGAGTTTGACAATGGTACCCTCTTCGCTGTCGTCTGCATGAACTACCTGATTCTGCGGCACGGTGAAGCAGTTTATGTTCCTGCTGATGGCATGCATGCATACCTATCTGGAAACATCATGGAATGCATGGCTCGGTCCGACAACGTGCTCAACACCGGGTTCTGTCCTCGTCCAGACCGCGACAGCGTCGCCTTGTTCTGTGAAGCGTTTACTGGCTGGCCTCATGACCCCGACGAGGCAAGATTGGGAAAGCATGCCTCAAACAGAGGTCTAAATGGAAAGACCGTAGAATATGCGCCGCCCATCAGCGAATTTAATGTTCTTGCCACCCATCTCAAGGCTGGAGAGAAAGAGAGGATGAGTCCCATTGAGGGCCCAAGTATCATTTGCGTTACCGGTGGAGAGGGTAGAATGACAGCTAGGCCTAGCGAGGGCAAGGCATACAACCTGAAGCAAGGATCTGTGTTCTTCGTGGCGTGTTACGTTGAGTTGGAATTCGAGGCAACGGGTGACAAGTTGGATATCTATAGGCCTTATGCGGATTAGATGTGAGTAGATGTGCAGTCAACTCGCACTTCCTATAGTCATGTCAGTAGCAACACAGAGCACAGAATCATCTGTCGGGCGTCGCAAAATAGATTAGAATGATATAATGACAATCAAGTCGAGGGACCCCAAGTGTCGTAGTGTTGAATGATATCAGGGCGTAGATTAGTTCATGGCGAGTTTTAATGGATAAAAAGTGCAAGTCATTCCTGGAGTATTCTCTCCTGACCATAGGTTATTCTGGGTCCGCGCTGGTCGTGATAAGGTCCCATCATGGATATGAAACGTCTACTGTTGACCTTCAAGAACTGTAGGCAGAGTTTTCAAACCACCGCCTGTAGGCAAGGAAAAGGGGGGAGAAGCCATGAAGGAAACGATACGCTCAAAAGACAACGACCTGGGCACAAACAGCCATCTTGGTCTACTGCCTATCTAGGTTTGTACTATCTGATATACATAGCACAGCCAAAAATAGATTCCCTAAATAGAAGACTATCTCGACTGATCTCTATTAAGCCCACATAAGAGGATGATAAATCAGAAGACCCCGCTTCTTGACCCCATATACCCTAGCCTTAACGCCGGTGATATGGGAAAAATGCAGCTCATATAGGTACTTTCGATCCCAGAGCGGGATAGAAGTGCTATGAATAGCCATTCCGGCCACATCAACGAGGTGGCTTCTGTTACGTCGGAAGAATCTGCCTGATATGAATGGGTATCTAGCCGGTGAAGTGGGTGATTGTAAGTATATATAGATACACAAAATAATCTCCATCAGATTGTGACCCTAATGAGACTGGTTCCTGTCGCTATCGCGACTTTACAAGTGCAGATTGCTTCTATCTATAGTCTTCCAACTCCCCAAATGCAAGGTTAATTCTAATTATATGAGCCGTCTCCTCGCTTGTGAGTTGTCATGCACTAACCTTCTAACCGAGGACGACCCTGGTTATTTTAAGCCTAGTGAAGTCTCGCCAGTGGACGGCCTTCCCACCGTTGCCGGGTATCGGCAACGCTGTACATAGGTCGTCTGTACATAGGTCTGATTGATATTCGCAACGATAATATAGAAAGTATGGGTTAAAGTAAATTGATTCAATATTTCTGCGGGCTCTCTCCTCTTATATATTGTTGGTTTCTGTTCCGACGGCCAATCAACCAGATATCGTATACTCCAGCTATATAGATCAACCAGAAATAGAACCAATGTGAAAAGACGTGTCGAGATTCATCGCGAATCAACCTGCAGAATATAAATTAATCACATTTATAGAAACAGATTCTATGCAGCTAATAAATTGCTTAATGCATAAGAGACTAACTATATCGATATCTAGTCCCAGTGTGCTCGAGAGCTCTTGTCCAACCATTCCGTGACGGCTCAAAAGTTGTAACCGAATTAGGGCTTGCAGCGCTTCCAGTTCTTGGCATGGGCCTCTCCTCCAACCACCGCTTTCGCCTCAACCACCACCGATACTATTTACAGAATTCTTCAGAGTTCAAATCGGACAAGCGCCGTTGTTAGCTACATATGAAATGCAGGCTGTAGCCAATGAAACGTCGATGTTGGCAAGTCGTCTATTATTACTCCTTGACCTCTCCATATTGGGGTTATCTGCCGAGTCGGTGACTGTTGGAAAAACTGCCTAACTCACCAACATTAGACCAACACTAGCGAACATAGAGCTCTCCTTGGAAGGTTGAGTTTTGACTGGTGCCCCTTCATGTACCTCAAAATAGCTGACTCCGCGCGAGATGAAACTCTTTACCAACCACGCTAAGGGTGGTCGAGGGATACATAGGCCTCGTGGTCCCCTCTCCCCACCTCTTCTTGCATTTTCTTCCTCTCTGGTAGTAGAGAAGTCGAGGAGATATTATTGAACGATTCATGGAGTGACGATTAAAGCTGAGCTTTGCTTGGGAGTACAACAACCTACTGCCGTGTAACGGCTCGCCTTCTATGCGGACTGGGTCTCGGTCATTTCACAATATCAACATCTCATTCATCATTGGCACGAGCAGTATACTGTACGGTTATGGTATAGGGTTCACATCACACCTCGCTTCCTCTGACAACAACTGTTCCGTATCTATTCGACCATGACGCGGTACATCAAGACACAACTACAACCGTCAACTCAATTGCTGGCTTTGGCTCTGGTAGCCAGCTGGTTGGCTGTTACTGTACACGCCGACAGTAGCGTTGGTACGGATGCCCCAGGTACAAACCCGAATAGTGGACCAACTACAGCCTACAATGAGGCAGGTGCCTCGGGCAGCAATGGTGGACTATCAAAGACAGCCCAGATCGCGATCGGTGTAGTTGTTGGTGTCGTCGGTCTTGGTGCGGGTAAGTAAAAAAAGTCTTGTTACACGTTTAAATGGCTGTAACAATTATTGAAACATGCATTAACAACTACCGTGTTACATAGTCGTCGGTGCTATAGTATTCTTCTTCCGGAGAAAGAAGAAGTGGGATGAAAAGATCAAGCGTTACGAAACAATCAACGCCTATCACAACGCTCAAAGAGAGGCCAAACGGCAACAGGCTTTGTCGAATAGACAACAACGCCGTCAACGGCAGCAGGAGCGTGACGCCGAGCAAGGGATGCTAGAGATTTCTACACTTCCGAGAGACCACACCCGAGATTCTGTGATACCCAACTACGACCCGTCGACATTCCACAAACCTCAATACAGCCTGGATTCTACCCGAGGATTATCGATAGACATGCCACGAGAACCTTTGATAAGTCAACACCATAGGCAGTCATCATCCGTCTCAAATACTATCCCAGCAGTACCACCGCCTCCACCGCCTCAAAAGTCGGCAAGCAAGAGGTACAAAAGGTTCGGCAGTTACAGTGCGCAGGTAACCACTACCGACGCAGGACAGTCTGAGAACAACTCCTCGGATGTGCAACCTTCTTCGAGCAATCAAGGAAAACTCAAGGGACTGAAGAAACCCAAGCCAGCATTGACCCGTTTGATCACGAACTTATAGACAGATCAATGAATGATATGAATATTCCTCATGGCTCTTGTATCTATTGGTGCTTTTCATGACGGCTTTTATGTTCACGAGCTTGATGACTAGCTTATAGTCAGCGTCTTCCAACAGCGTCTTTACCGACCTGCCTTCCAGGGGTGGTGTTTAGCTCCCTGGTTATCCAGATCTACTCACCAAGACATATGGGAGCACAACATGGGCCAGGGTTCAAAGCTCCTCAAATGGAACAAGATCAGCGATCCATGGCTTTCAGTTCGAATTCATCAAAACATCATCGCCACCATGATCCATAGATGCCACTGTACAGACTTGCATCAAACTGCTTATTCACATTTTCTGCATGCTTTATTGATACCAGCGACGGCGTCTCGGAAATCTCATTCCTAGAGGGAAGTTAATTACTTACGGGCTTTTATTGGGAGGCGTTTTGCCGAAATTCATGTTTACTGTTTTCTTTTTAAGGGTTCATTTTTGTGTTATCTGGCAGCTAGTCACGATGACGCTGGCCATGGACAATGATAATGACTAGTCTCTTTCGATAGTTGCACGAAATAAACACAAAATACTCAAATTTACTTGTGAGCTACATTCAAAGCGTAAGAGTGTGTAAAAAACCCGGATATACTGACATCTGGAAATGAGCAAGGCAATGGCATGGCACGCATGAATAGTTCGAAAATTCTTCAGCGACCCTGGGCCGACTAAGAAATAGACTTGCATGCATAGAATCTACATATGACGACAGGAGAACAATGAGCCAAAACGGTTGATTAGAACGTGCATGGTCAATATCGAGATCTGATGCAATGCATCTAAAATTAGCAGCTTGAATTAGGGTTTTAAGGTTGATGGATACCGCGAGCCCTAACCTAAACCTTTTTCCATCCTCCACCTGTTATGACGTACATGTAGTTTCCAGTTTACATAAAAGAAGCCATTTTCGCGGCATTCTTGGTGATTACAATTTGGTCAATTGTCATGTTTATACTGGCGAAGCTACACCTGCGCAGAGCCCTTTGGCGAGTCGAAAGATAGGGGTACTACTCGTAGCTTACACCACTACACATGTTCAATAATCTTGTCTTGAGCATTACAACAGTGCATACCTAGCTTTCAAGGTTGGCTTATATGGAGTTTGAGCTTTGAGGTAAGCCTACTTGCGTTCAACACGTAATGATTCATCCTAGTATGTTGCTTCATTGCTAGAGAATCGGCTTCTATAGATAGTTTCTCGAAGTAATTGCTGCATGATCAGCAGAAAGATGAGGGAAAAGATCTGTAATGAGATGTCAAAGTGTTGCTCACTAGGATAAGAAATAACTTTTGCTGATTCTAGCAGTAAGTTTGAAGCTACTAGATGGCACCGTCCTTCAAATATCAAGTCTCGTTTACTATCGCCAAATCCATTACATTGAGTATTCAAGTCCTGAATTAGCTATTAAGACGCCTAGTCCTGTAAATAATTGATAATATATGGCTCATCAAGAATTTTTATTAGACAACTCAGTCTGATTTCATACGGAACTCAGTATACATAGGGTAAATGGTGCATAGCATAGGGTATACGCCATACTTGCTGGTGGTGCCATCTGGTAGCTCACGCTACTGCACAGCTTACCATTTCGGCTCATTATGAATCCAAATGTCAAAAAAGAAAGACCGAACTTGTTTTTCTAAGCACACGGCTGTATAGTGCCGGTGGTTGTAATCCTCAGTTCAAGAGTGCTGTATCGGATATCACCGGCAGCTTGAACGACACATAACCTCAAAGTGGCCAAAAGATTCCGTGTTTATCATTGGCTGCCAACCGGCCAACACTATGCCAGGTTGATCATGAATTGCGTGACTTGCGTTGAGAAGGCTTACAAGGATAATTCGGAGGGCGATCCACCGACTTTTTACCGAAGTATAAGACGTCCATTTTAACGGATGCCTTGACACCGTCTGCGGTTAAGCGCTCTTGTGTCAGTCTCAACCCAATCAAATCAATCTCTATTCCTTACAAATTGGTATTATGCATATAATCACAGACAGATCTACTAGTATCACGTAGCAATCAATATGGCCCAGGTACTACTCACTTCTATTGCCCTGCTAACCACTCATTGAATGCAACGAATCTTCTCTAAGTATCAGCGCCTTCTCGTCATCGCACCCTTGTTTCACCTCGACGTTTGATCCCTGCAAGAAAAAAGACGGTAAGTATCAAAGCTTCTGCCTGCACTCATGACAGCAAATGAGGGACCAAGGCTTCTACGATGACTGTCAAGGAAACGGTCAAGAGCTTCACTGGTAGCCGCCGGGGACCCTTGTTAGTAGTCGCATTTGACATCTCTAGGGTCACCCACTTTTGCTTGGGTGTACACTGCCCTAGAAAGGAGCAACGCGGGCACTTGACCCGTTGATCTTCCGGGGCTGATAGGTCCCTGGAGCGGGGACGAGGCGCATTTCGCTGACGCAGCTCAATGAGAATGGCTTGTTTAGACTGTTTAATTACATATGTTAAGTATGCCAAGGATTTACGTAGTTATGAGATGCAGCACGTACTCTAGAAGCATATCACAATTACAGGATTATGGATTGTTTCCACAAATTTCTTCAGTTTTTTTTTTTTTTGGGCCAAAGGGGAACAACGTCAAGATTCAAAAGAGGACGAATTGATTCTGACGGCGCCACGTCGCTTGACTTAGACGCTGACGCCCTTAACGAGCATAATAAGTAGTATATTGATTATACTTTGTACTACTGAGTTAGCAGATGAGTGTTCTTTCGACTAATTAATGCCAATCAAATGATTGGATAATATCCTATCAACTGATCAATCAGATATCGTTCATTATCACAGAGTTATCAACCGACCCTAACTAGCTGCCTACATACATGTCTAGCTAGTCCTTAGTAGCCCAGTTATGGAGCCCCTAATCGCTAGAGCAAGCACCGGCCATTCCCGGAGGGTCACGACCGCCCACCATGCTTAAGCGTAGATCCCGCAGACATTTCCGCCCAACAGCAACGACCCAAAAGACGCCTTGCGGCTTGCGGGGTGTGATCTCGGTGGACATGTGCGAGGTCCAGAAGAGCTAAAGGAAGCCACTTCAGAAAGAAAAGCAAACGAAAAGCCGGTGGGAAAAAATCGAGAGGGTTCCCCGGCCCCCATCGAGGAAAAGACGAGGTGAATAATAAATTGGTTGACAAACGCTTGTCCGGAAACATGCCCTAGTCGATAGACTAAGATGCAACTGACAGAGGGGGGATGTGATGCCAAGGGCCAATCGCAAAATTGACTTGTGATCGGATGCTTCCAGCCGGCGATTAAAGATCAATATTATTGGCTTCGAATGTAATAGTCGCGGGTGAGATCGTGCGGGATCTGAATTTGATGCATTCGCCGTGGACACGGTAGCAACACAACGGATATATGACATTTGGAATATATGCGGCACGTACGTATCATCCAAACAAACTTACATTTAATTTACGGTGGCGCTTGTTCTTGTTTCCGGACTTGATTGAATCAGCAGATAATTTCATCTTTCGGCATAAGTCGAACAATCCCCGCTAACAACGATCACCCCGGAACAAAGTAACTCTCGAAAGAGGACAAAGAACGAGCCGCTGAATAGATTAGTGATGGGGCTATGGGCAAAATCCTGGATAGGAGAAAAGCCACAAAGGAAGCTTGTTTGATTTTACGTATAGCATCATTGGCTGACAGTCTACCATAAGTCGGCTAAAATGAGGGCTGAATCATGGTTCACATGTTGTCGAGTACATAATGTCATTAAGGTCAAATAACAACGGAATGGAAAACGCCTCCACAGCAGAAACAAGCAACCCGGTCTTAGCCAGGCATCTGATTTGTCCCAAGCCTTGTGCTTCCCTCCTTTCACATTTTGTCTTCCCCCCCAAAACATAGGACAGCAATGCAGGTGAGATTCTCAATCTAGAGAGTACGGGGCTAATATGGAATACCGCACGGATTAGGACCAGGGTATACAACCACATACCCACTTTAACTTGGCTCAAAAGTAAAGTTGTTTAAGGTATGTTGGCATTATCCACTTGGTTTGCGCGCTTTTGTCTCAAAGGAGAAGTGACTGCGCCGCAAAATAATGCAGAAACAGTAAAAGAGAAAAAGAAATAGGGCGCCCCCTCCCCCTCTCGGGCAAAGGCAGTAAATCTTCTTCTTTTTTGTGTACATACCTGGCCAACCGCCGGACTAAGCAAGACTATTTGTCTTTTTCTTCCTCTGATATCCTGTCAATCATCTATTCGCGGTCCCGACAGTTTGGTACTGGAGGGTTGCCTGCATTGCCCTTCGTGTCCAACTCCGTTTCCCCTCCTCTTTTCCCTCCTGCCGATGCTCCGCTAATTGTAAAATAAAATGAAGGATGTATCCTACTCTGGATCTTCTTCTTTGATTTTTACTTGATCATTTTTCGTGCCGAATCGTTCCTGTTTCTCTGGTGCAGAGATCAGGTCTGTTGCGGCTTGAGATCAACGCTCTTAGGGTTTGACGACTGATGTTGCTCCATTACCCGGACTCGTCACTTTGTCCCATCGCTCTGAGATGACTGGCATTTGATCGGCCAATATTTGTATCAGAGTCAAGTTCTGATAATATTCGGTGGTTATCGTCCTATTCTTCTTCGATTTACGTTAAGTTCTCGTTTTCTGTGGCGCCCCCTTCTCCCATCGCCCGACCGGCTCTGATATCCTCGGAGACGTTACGCAAGAAATCTGCAAGCGAGAAAACAGCACCACAGCGAATGGTCAAATAATTTCCTTGACAAGACATGTGTCTACCGGACTGCATGACAGTCAGAATGGATATCTTCCGATGGCGAAGAAGGAAAGACCTTGGGTCAAACATGGACGCCCGCTTTGGAGACCCATCGATATCCGCTCCCACGCAGGGATCCTGGAATGAGATGCCTTATCTGCGGCCGGGAATAGCAGAGTTTGCACCACTACCGAATAAAGTCGCTCGATTCAAGACTTTGCTTCGGTCAGATGTCGTTAAGTCATCGGAACTTTCTGGTAGCACAGATGGCACCAATTTTCCGCGGCACCCGATGGTCGACATGCAAGCTCGAAAGCGGTCTATCTCCATGGATAGGACGAAGGAGCGAAATGATAGGCAGAGGATTGTTAGCAGAACGCGCCAATCTCCAAGTCCTAAAGCACGACATCGAGCATCATGCGAGTCACTGTCGTGTTCCGAGGAAGACGAAGAAAAACAGCAAGACCATCATGAGTCTGCCAATGGCAAGAGAGGCGCTGAGCAACGCAACAAACGAAATCGAAGCCGCTCGCAGGAAGATCATTGGAGGGCACAGCCCAGGAATAATCGGCGAGATAGTCAACAGTCTTCTATGCAGGTTAAATCTCCTCCGCTTTCTGCAACGGCAGTCATGCGTCGATACAGTTCGCAAAGCGAGTCTACCCGCACATATTCATCAACCCCCTCAACAGCCACTTTCAGCTCCAGACATACCAGTGTCACTACCCCCGGGCTCCATGGATTCTCTGCATCTTCCATTCCTCCGTTACTCAAAGAAGGAGAGTATGGAACAAAGATTGAGAAGGACGTTCCTCCTGTCCCTCCTATCCCTACAGATCGAAATGGTTCTGTTACCTCTTCATCTTCTCCTCCTTCAGCTTCCCGTAGTGTCTTTCGTGAGCAACATCGCGCCGGACATTCCAATAATAAACGACGAAACGGAGGCCCCGTTGGCCCACAAGAACTGGTGCCATCCAATGATGAGTTATGGGGGTACTGATCAGTACACGACAATATCAAGCTTGGTGGATGGAGCATCTTCTTATACAAGGTCCTTAGGGTTTCTGGAGTTTTCTTCATGGGATTATTTTTCTAATTTTTCTTCTTCTCTAAACTTGTCGTCAACGACACTTTTATTATGTTGATCTAGGGCTCTTTGTATCCTACATGAAAGAACGAAACGAAAGTGATTTATTTATTGTGTATTCAATTCCTTACAATATCTCCTGTATCTGTAATCTAATACAAAACGTTACGTAAAGCTCGTCAAGAAAGTCTGTCCCTGATGGACTGCCAGGTACCCGCGTCAGTGCAGACTAAGCTATGCAGACTTTTCAAATCTCCTAAAAACTCAAAGGCTCGAGGCTGTGAGAGCCTAAACGCATCTAGAGGTGATGAGTCGACACTCCATCTGACCGCAAGCACATGAGTGATGTTACCCTAGCAATCAACATCAATATAATCGGCTCCAGTAGATATTGCAAACTCATCGTATGACTTGGCCTGCGAAAGTGTCCAACAACTCGGCGCGAAATACGGCGCAGTGCAGCTATTTATCAAGCTACTGGTCATGAAAATCAAGTTCGCAGTAGGCTATCTAATCTACCCCGCTACGATATGCAGACCTGTGCAAGGATGCAATGAAAACGATGGCACATGTAGCATACCCTGTCGAAGTACATACTACCCTTGTCAGTTGTTGTAGTATGGCTACTCTTACTGTTATACTGGAAAATCAACAAATTGGGGCTAATTAATTCCCAAAGAGGTTAGCGCCATGTGATTGTACTACGGCGAATGAACCGAGTCCCGACGCTAGTTCCAATTGGGCGACACCGCTAAGTCCGGCAATGCGATTGGCTGAGAGCACATGATCAACAAACATCATCCCCTCTTCTTCCCCTTAGCCTCGTTCCTCGCTGCGAATCACCCGTCGTAAACCCACTTCTGCTGCACGGTCTCTCATCACTGTCACAATGTGCTCTCCTCGAACTCCGTCCAATACATTACCTTGTCCGGTCAAGCTTGGACCGTCTTTTCCCTCCTCATGGCGGGGCTCTTCACTGTTCCTATGTTCAGTGGCCCCGACATGCTCTCTCATCCAGCGTATCCGAAGCCTTCTCTAGCCGCCGAGGGAGATAGCTAAACTTCGGGCATTGGCAGCTTTTGCTAATTTGCATACCTCCAGCTTCTGATTTGCTGTGCGTTTCACTCAGACTAAAACTTCTTAGTGATGATTTGCCAACATGCAGCAGAAACTTATGTGCTTCCTCAGCCTAGACTCATGCATCGTGCGCTTCGGTCTTTGTTTCTTTCTTTTTCTCCCACTTCATCTACTGATTCCTGTCTTTCCTCCTGGAAGACACAGGATTCGGTAGCGGCATTATTGAAAATGCATGAGTAGATTGCGCAACTACTTACACGCCTATCAAATGCGGTCTGCCATTCGCAGTAGTCGTAAGTAGTTCCCCAGTGGATCCCCCATCACAATGGAATCTGGATATAACACCCTCTTTTCGAGTTTTCAAAAAGGCGTAGTATCCGTTCTACCCATGCTCGATCTACGCATCTCTTTTCTTTGTGTGAACCCGGCATGCTAACCACTGACATCTTTCTCAGACGTGGGCTAACGTACTTTAAGCCTACGTGCTTCTTTTGGCTGTCGATCAAAAAGCCATTTGAGCGAGGTTCGTCGGCTTTCCGGGTTGCATTAGCTATATATCGTTCATGACGGACCAATTTCCGATTCTACAATTATACGACTAAAGCTTCATTTATATCTGGGGAATTACCCATACAACGACGGCCGACAATCTCAATCAATACAACATTCGAGTAGTCAAATACACAGATACAACTAACACTGTGAGGCCTCATCATGATGGCGGTTCGATGGGCCTGTTGGCTCCTCGTTATCGCAACACCCATCTCAGCTTTGCGAACTGTTCGTGGTTCACCATGTACGGATGTGTGCGGAACAACAACAAACACCACATCCGACGAGATGGCCTGCCTTGACGCAGATTTCAACAGCACTATAGGCACAACGGTGGGCAAAAACTTTAAGAGCTGCGTCTCATGTCTGCTCGCCAGTCCTTATCAAAACACCACCATTGGAGAGACGGATGTTAACTGGGGATTGTGTATGTCTCTTACTATGCCTGTCATTTATGCCATATGGTATCCTAATAATTTTGAAACTAATCTTACTTGACAGTCAACCTACGATATGCGTTCTCTTCGTGTGTATATGACTACCCAGTGAGCGTGACCAACGTGTCTACGCCATGTCTAGTCTCATGTACTTCACTGGGACCAGCACTCGATATGGCATTGACCGATCCAACCGGCAATCAGCTTTCTAGTTTCTGCTCTTCTACTTCCTTTGCCGACAATGTTGTAACAACATGCGAGAATTGTTATGCTTTGACTTCACAACAATCATTCTTCGCTAACTGTATGTCTCTGGTTGCTATTAAAACGAGATGAGCTAGTTGCTGACTTTTATCTCTTCAGTCCTGGAAGCGGTCCGCTACAACTGCCATTTCCCGACTTCCGGTGGCACTGCTTTTCCCATCTCAGCCACTCGCATCTTCAACACTACACAGCTACCAACCACAACTGTATCCTATACCTCCACAGCCACGTCGACGGGAACATCGACTGTCCAGCGCTTCCTGACAGTCATCATCGTGATGCCCATCATCGGCTTCTTGATCATCGTCTCTTTACTAGCCCTCTGCTGTTTCTGCCTCGTCCGGCACCGCCGCAAAGTCGCAAAGAAGCGTCGCAATCAAATGCAAAACCGCTGGATGCAACCCGCCTGGGGCGGCTACCCAGTCTCTCCCTACCAGCAAGCAAGTCCCATGATGCTACAACAACAATACATGATGGCTGGCGGCATGGGTCCGTACGGCGCATCGGTCCCCGGAAGAGGGTTTTCAGTCGTTGACCATGACGGCAAACGGTACGAGGCGGGTTACTCGACCCACTACATTTCTCCTGTTAGTCCGGAGGATACAGTTGCTCAACAACCGTTCCAGTTTGGAACGGATGTCACGCATGCGCAGGATGTAAAACAGCCTATTGCGCAACAGACGGAGTATCCGTCGCCACCGCAGAAACACCAGGAATATTATCCGCCTCCTGGGGCACCTCATGCTCAATAAGTGCATTGCGAAAGCTTTATGAACATCATATTCTATGCCTATTAGGCGTGCAAATATTTGGGAAGATGGGCGACGGTTTAGCAGTCGTGAACCTTAGGCAGAAGCTCTCATCGTATACCGTATGGCATGTTAGGTGCTAATATGCATGACACTTCGATTATGAAGTGGAGTGGTACATCTCAACTATTATCTAATGTTGAACCTATCTCGATTTTAGCGATATCCCTGCTGTATTTAGATGCGTTTGATATTCGGAGTTGGGGAAAATCAAGTTCATGTTTTTGTTCTCTAAATGGTGGATATGAAATATCCATAATAAAGGCTAAAATGCTACAACGCTAGAGAGCATGGATAAAAGAAAAAGATAGGACTGAATGAGGAGATTCGAAATAGCTGTAGACAATCGCCTATGAGTCAGAGAGCAGCCAGGCTGGATCAGGCTCGTCGTCCTCATCTTCTGATCTGAATGTAGTAGGTTTCAATTCTTCGGACGTCATATCCTTTAACAGGTCTGGTGGTGGTTCATCTGCATGTTCATTGTCCTCACTTAGACTAATCGTTGAAGGATTGTTTCTTCCAGTAGTGGCAGAATTCAAGTCTGCACCCTGAGATCCTTGTCGTTGATCAGATCCCCGCAAATTGCTAATACTGTTCCTCGCAGTATTGGTCTCCGTAGCTCCTGCAGGTTCATGTTCAGGGTCTTCCTGGTCAGTATAGCCAAACATCTGCTTCAGCATGACCTGCGCCTCTCGTAAAGCAGCAAGTTCCGTGCCAATGCTGCATACGAGTAGTTTCCAATCTTTCTCCTCGGCAAGCTCGAGCTTTTCCTCAATGAGACGAGTTGTAGCCTTTAAATCCTCGATGATTGTCTTTCCCTGTTCTCGCTTCAATCCTTCCTCGTTATCAGAGGGTAACATTGACGACTTCGATAGTATCAGGGATTGCTGCATGCCATCCCTTAATCTGCGTTCAAAGTTTGATATCTCTTTGACCACGGTCTGCCATACAGGTCCTCCATCCTCTAGTGCAGCGATTTCCAAATCTACACTTTCTTGTCTTTTGGCCAATTCTGATTGTTCGGTCTGCCAATGTTCGCGAACCAGTTCGAGCGTTCGTCGTTTCTGGTTGAGGGAGTAGAACGAGGACTTTTTGACGTCATGATGTAAGGGCTGAAGCGGCGGAGTTTCCAAGTATCGACGGACTTCCGTATCAAGAATCGAGAGAGACTCCTTATAAGACGAAAGCTTGGCATCTACGGCATTCTCTATACGAGACACTTCTTGTATGATATGGCGATGTCTTGCCTTCATATCTGCAAGCTTCAACTCAAGCTCCTCAATCTCTTGTTCCAAGCCCTTCGCTTTTCCTTTCAACATCCGAGCCCTGTTACCCTCGCGATCATTCTCCAAGTCCGATAATGTCTTCTCGAGGCCGGCCTTCTTATTCGCAAACGTATCGACTTCTTTGATCGCATCCTGTCGTTGTTGAATCTGTCGCCGTAAAAGTCGCTTCTCTTCTTCCCTGAGACTAAGAAGGTAACTCATCGATCGGAGTATGCCCTTTCGTGCAGCCCGCAAACCGATCTTTTTCTTCGGCGGTTGTCGGACGGGTGTAGTACGCACATTTCGCTCTCGGCTGCCTGTCGCAGAGGCAGGGGGTGTAGAGCTTCCATTCGAAAAGACATCATTATTGACATGCCCTGGAGATTGCATGCTAGCTAGCAAGCCATCGCTTTGTGCATCCAACAAGCTCTGTATCTGTTGCTGGAGATATCTTGACTGCCGTTCGATATATATAAGCGGATCGTCATGTTGTTCGGGAGCTGTAAATCGTAGTCGTCTTTCTGAGGAGGAAGGATATCTGTATGATAATAAAGTAGACATGTTGTTTCTCTTCAACGTTGGCCTGATACGCACGGTGCCCCGGAACGAAGGAAATCGAGTGCTGTTGGAAGTAGAAATATACCGTTGAAAAGGAAATTGACGCTGAAATGCAAAATAGAAACTGACCTCTATAAAACTCAAAAAGTTACTGCTGGTTCTAGAATGTCCTCATGACCAAACAAACCACATGAGTTGTAGTAGTTATATACATCAAGCTAGCCAAGCTGAAGCTGGTGACTGGCTAATCAGTTGCTGATAAGGAAGGAGCTCTTGGCAGGTCGAGAGCTCCCGTCATTGCACGTGATCTCGTAGCAGCGTTTACTTTGTCAGCTCCGGCATTGACGTGTGCTGTGCGCCCAAGCAAAACCTCCATCATCCATCTCCCTTCATCCACCACACCTCGTTTTCTTTTCGTCTGAGCTTCTTTCAACTTTCCTTCAACTCGTTATTAGTAAGTATCCATCCTACTTTCTGGAACACCGCGTGTCGACGTCGCCCTTGGATGCGATCGAAGCTACTAGCAACAGCCTGCTTACCACTCCCAAATAGCTCCGTTGTCTGAAGCGTCACATAATCGAGTTCACGGAGTACAATTTGCCGCATCTTCAGTACATCTACCATCAAGTTATCGGCAAGGCTTGAAAGATGGTTGGACTCACATCAGCTTCGGGCCTCGTCGGCTTCCTGTCCGAGCCGGACCCAGAGCTCAGAGTGTTTGCTTTGAAGACACTTGACGCTGAGGTCGATGTGCTGTGGACAGACATCGTCGATGCAATTCCTCAAATGTATGTTTTATCCTAAGTCACTGCTTTTCATCAATCCCTTGGTGGCCTGGTGTCGATGGCGATCACTAACGTTTGTTGTCATGCAGTGAGGCGTTATATGAAGACGAGACCTTCCCCGAGCGCGAACTAGCAGCTTTAGTAGCTTCGAAAGTTTACTACCACTTACAAGAATACAATGAGAGCATGGTGTTCGCACTAGGAGCTGGGAAGTTGTTGAACTTGGACAAGGGTGGCGAATTCGAGCAGACCATCATCTGTAGGACACCCTTTCCGGCGTTTTGAAGTTACACGTTTCTAATTCGATTATAGCTAAATGTATCGACACATTCATCTCGCTATCCGCCAGCCGCCGTCCATCAGTTGGCGAAGCTCCGTTGTCTCTCAACACAGCCTTTCCCTCCTCGAACGGCGCCACGAACACATCCGCCAGCCTAGCTTCTCCGATTACTCCATTTTCACAGTCCGCCCTCCCATCGAAATCTCTTTTGTCGCGTGAGGAGGAACCAAGCGCAGATGCCACCTTCCCACAAGACAGCGCTTCCAAATTTGAAGAGACGTCATTGGTTGTGAGGAGAGGCGTTCAGAAACAACTACAAGCTGTGATTGAGCGATTATTCGAACAATGTTTCCGCCAGCAGCGGTATCGCCAAGTTGTCGGAATTGCAATCGAGGCAAAGAATCTGGATGTCCTGCGAACGGCCATCCTTCGTTGCAGCGAGTCCGAGAAGCTACAGCAAGGGGAAGCCTCAAGACATGGCGAGGAGTTGATTGAATATGTACTGGATATTTGCATGAGTGTGATTCAGGAGCGAAGTTTCCGTAATGAGGTTTGTGATGTCTGTCTTCTATTATTTTGCAAAACTAACCATGGGTGGGATCTAGATTCTGAAACTCATCTTGGAGCTCTTGAACCAAATTCCATCCCCAGATTATTTCGCTATCGCCAAGTGCGTCGTCTACCTCGACGAGCATTCCATGGCCACCGAGATTCTCCGACAGCTTGTAGACAAAGACGAAACTAGAGCACGAACGATCGCTTATCAGATCTCATTCGATCTCTACGATAACAGCACTCAAGAGTTCTTGAAGAAAGTGATTGCTGAGATCGAGGAGCTTCTTCCAGAGGAACTGAAACCAGAAAGTGCAGGGGAAGGAGCCACTGAGTCAGACTCCTTGCTGGCAAATCAATCCTCCTCCAAGACCGAGCTGACAGAGGAGGCCCGTCTGGCTTTTACGAATATTCGCGACATCTTACAGGGTGTCAAGACGATTCAACTGAACCTTGAGTTTCTCTACCGCAGCAACAAGGCTGATGTATCAATTCTCAACAAGATCCGGGATAGCCTTGAAGCCAGAAACTCGATATTCCACAATGCCGTCACATTCTCCAATGCATTTATGCATGCAGGAACGACGCATGACAAGTTCTTCCGAGACAACTTGGAGTGGCTAGGAAAGGCCGTCAACTGGTCGAAGTTCACGGCAACTGCTGCTTTGGGTGTCATTCACAAGGGAAATCTGTCGGAAGGTCGAAAGCTTTTGGCGCCTTATCTCCCTCGTGAACATATTTCCGGAGTCGGTAGCACAGGTTCCGCCTACAGCCAAGGTGGTTCACTTTTTGCATACGGATTGATCTATGCCAACCACGGTGGTGCTGCTATTGAGCTTATCCGGGATCACTTCAAGAAGGCAACCGAGGAAGTTGTGCAGCATGGAGGCGCTCTTGGTCTTGGTGTCGCGGGTATGGCAACAGGCGATGAGGGTATCTGGGAGGATCTCAAGTCTGTTCTCTACACCGACTCTGCTGTGAATGGTGAGGCCGTTGGTTTGGCCATGGGCCTGGTTATGTTGGGCACTGGTAACATGAAACTTTTGGAAGAGATGGTTCAATATGCGCACGAAACCCAGCACGAGAAGATCGTGCGAGGTCTTGCATTGGGCATGGCTCTGATCATGTACGGCCGACAGGAAGCAGCTGATGAACTCATCAACGGTTTGCTGGGCGATCCTGATCCTTATCTCCGTTATGGAGGTATCATGACCGTTGCATTGGCCTACTGCGGAACAGGAAGCAATAAAGCTGTTCGCAAGCTTCTTCACGTTGCAGTCAGCGATGTCAACGATGATGTCCGTCGGGTTGCAGTGATGAGTTTGGGATTTATCTTGTTCCGAAAGCACCAGAGCGTACCTCGCATGGTCGAGTTGTTATCTGAGTCATACAACCCCCATGTTCGTTATGGTGCCGCTATGGCTTTGGGTATCTCATGTGCTGGCACCGGTCTTGATGAAGCTATCGATCTCTTAGAGCCTATGCTTAAGGATCCTACGGATTTCGTGAGGCAGGGTGCTCTCATCTCGCTTGCCATGGTCCTTGTCCAACAGAACGAGACTATGAACCCCAAGGTTGGCAGCATTCGCAAGATGATGAATAAGATGATCACAGATCGTCATGAGGATGCAATGGCTAAGTTTGGTTGTGCTATTGCTCTGGGTATAATTGATGCAGGTGGCCGCAACTGCACCATCAGTCTACAGACCCAGACGGGTAACCTTAATATGCCTGGTATTGTAGGTGCTGCTGTCTTCACGCAGTACTGGTATTGGTTCCCTCTTGCACACTTCCTTTCCCTGAGCTACACACCAACTGCAGTTATCGGTGTCGATCAATCACTCGAAGTTCCTGTATTTCAGTTCCATAGCAACACGCGACCTAGTCTCTTTGACTACCCTCCTGAGCAACAAGTTAAGGCTGATGAAGCTCCCGAGAAGGTGAAGACGGCCGTCCTTTCTACAACAAATCAAGCCAAGCGACGAGCGCAACGGCGGGAAAAGCAACAAAGGCGGGAGAGCATGGACGTTGATCAGACCCCGACCACACCCAAGGTTTCAGGTCAGCTTCCCGAAAAGATGGAGACCGATGAGACTGCCGTCAAGGAAGGTGAAGAGGGCAAAGAGGCCAAGGAGGAAGCTCCTGCGGAGGGTCAAAAGAAGAAGGCAGAGAAGGAGAAGGTTGGATACGAGCTGGAGAACATGTCGCGTGTGCTCCCAGCTCAGTTGAAATACTTGACTTTCCCCGACCCCCGATATGAGCCTGTCAAACGCGTAAGTCTATCAATTTACGCGAACTACGTACCGCATTTGTACAATGCTAACTTTATTACAGCCTACTGGAGGAGTGGTTGTCGTTCTCGATAAGAAACCCGATGAACCACGAGAGGCAATCGAATTACGAGCCACCACTGAGATTCGACAAGCTGCTATCTCAGATGCTATGCAATATTTCGCGGATCGTATACAGGCTCAGGGTGGTGCCAACGCTGCCTTCGAGACACCCCAGCGAGGCGGAGCTGCAGCGGATGCTACCGGTGCCGCTTTAGCCGCTGGTGTACTGACTGCCGTTGATGAAGATGAAGAAGGCGCGGAGGATGCCCCTGTTCCTGATGAATTCGGCTACGAGACGGATAACATGGAGGAATAGATGCGGAGATGGGTGTTCGTTTAAAGTAGACGGCTTTGCAGCTTTGTCATGGTTGCATATGTTCCTGCATGTATCACTACTTTTATTATAAATCTAAGACCATTCTGTATAGCATGGACGAAGACTGCCGGTCACACTAATTAATCTGCATTGAAACTGCCCATCCATGCTATCAAGTACCGAGTTTGTCGACTGAAGATTCCTCATGTGATTGTCAGTCTCGATCAAAGATCAAAACAAGTCACGTGTGGCCGCGACCAGAATGCCTCGGCAGTTTCTACTTTAGGCTTAGTGCGTCGACATGACGCAGCAAAGAATTTCTTCCAACGCGGTCTGATGACCTTTTCTGGCCTAACTTCATTCTTCTACTGAGGGTTCCATCTCACGCTCGGCTTACTTGTCAGTTTGTTATTGCACTAGCAAATTCGGCCCTCGTCCATGAGTGGTAATTACTGCTCTTAGTTAGGCGGCTTACTCTAAGAACCAGATTAGCTGGATCTTGGTTGGTCCCATGAGCTCCGCCGCCAGCGGACTTAGTGAGCTTGCCTATGACGCCGGCAGGCAAAATCACAAGCATGTGAATCTCCGAATCCAACACAATATTCCTACCTCGCGCCCCGTGGGGTTCGTCTTTATATTTAATCGCTCAAAAGCCTTTGGCTGAAGATTCTATTTGACTTTTATTTTTCCCTCTTCTCAATCCTATCATTCTGTGTTGTATAATTTACTCTGTCGCATCCAGCGTCGTTTTTGTCTCGAGTCCGACTCCGAGTCTGTGTACCATCACATCGTCACTCATTGCACAACCGAACCTAGAACCTGCACAATGTCGCAAACGGTTTCGAAAGAGCAGGTCGCTGCTCATAATAAGTCGGATAGCTTGTGGATCGTCATTGACGAGGATGTCTATGATGTGACCAAGTTTCAGGATGAACATCCTGGTAAGTGACCAATTCGATAACGCAGATGATAAAGATCGTGGACTAATTTTTGTAATAGGTGGGAAGAAGAGTATGTTTGCATCAAACTCGTTTCAGGGTTATTGCCGTACTGACCCGAGCTCTCTATAGTTCTGCAACGTGTTGCTGGAAAGGACGCTTCCAAGCAGTTCTGGAAGTACCACAACGAAGGCATCTTGAAAAAGTACAAGAGCCAGCTTCAGATTGGTTCTCTCGATAGCAAGAAAGTCGAGGCACCTCCCGCGCCTGCCCCTGCTCCCGCTGCTCCCAGCCCAGCAAAGGCCAAAGCTGTTGCCAAACCTGCCAAGTCAGAAGGTCCTTTAGAGCCCTACGGAGATCTTATTCCTTTTGCAGACCCGTCGTGGTACCAAGGTGTATGTCTACTGTCATCACATCGCTTACAAAATTTATATGCTAATTCGCTTTCCGTCTTAGCAACACTCCCCTTACTACAACGAAACACACGCCGCTCTTCGCGCCGAAGTCCGGGCATGGGTCGAATCCGAAATCCAGCCCTACGTGACAGAATGGGACGAGGGAAAGAAAGTACCCGACAGCATCTACAAACAAATGGGAGAACGCGGTTATCTCGCCGGACTTCTCGGTGTCCACTTTCCAGCTGAGTACACACAGTCTCGCGTCAAGTCTGTGCCTCCAGAGATGTGGGACCACTTCCACGAACTCATTGTTACCGATGAGCTCTCACGCACCGGTAGTGGTGGTCTTGTTTGGAATTTGATTGGTGGTTTTGGTATTGGATGCCCACCGCTCGTCAAGTTTGGAAAGAAACCTTTGCTAGACAGGATTTTGCCTGGTATACTGGCTGGTGATAAGCGCATTTGTCTTGCTATTACTGAGCCGGATGCTGGTAGTGATGTCGCCAACTTGACTTGCGAAGCCAAGTTGAGTGAAGACGGAAAACATTATATCGTCAACGGCGAGAAGAAATGGATCACCAATGGTATTTGGTCTGATTATTTCACTGTTGCTGTTCGTACCGGAGGCGAGGGCATGAACGGTATTAGCGTTTTGCTTATTGAGCGCGAGAACGGTGGTGTCAGCACTCGTCGCATGGACTGCCAGGGTGTCTGGAGCAGTGGTACTACTTATATCACCTTTGAAGACACCAAGGTTCCTGTTGAGAACTTGATTGGAAAGGAAAACCAGGGATTCAAAGGTAAAATTTCTTCCAATCTCAACTTTACAAGGATCTTTACTTACTTCTATCCATAGTCATCATGACCAACTTCAACCACGAACGCATCGGCATCGTCATCCAATCCCTCCGCTTCTCCCGCGTCTGCTACGAAGAATCCGTCAAATACGCCAACAAGCGCCGCACCTTCGGCAAGAAACTAATCGATCACCCCGTCATCCGCATGAAGCTCGCCGACATGGCCCGCCAAATCGAAGCAGCCTACAACTGGCTCGAGAACGTCGTCTACCAAGCCCAATCCATGGAAGAAACCGAAGCCATGCTCAAAATGGGCGGCGCCATTGCCGGTCTCAAAGCCCAATCAACAAAGACCTTTGAATTCTGTGCCCGTGAAGCTAGTCAGATCTTTGGTGGTCTGAGTTATAGTCGTGGTGGCCAGGGTGGAAAGATTGAGCGGTTGTACCGTGATGTGCGCGCTTATGCTATTCCCGGTGGTAGTGAGGAGATTATGCTTGATTTGAGTATGCGTCAGAGTATGAGGGTTTACCAGATGTTTGGCATGAAGCTATAGAAGGTAGCAGTGGTTTATGTTTTGATACCCTCTCTCAATTCTTGATTCGATTTGAGTCTAGTCTTTGCATTACGTTCCTACATTCACATATGCATGTGCCCTGTTTTATCTTTATGACACATTTTCCCCCTTTCAAACGTTCAAATGTTGGTTTAGAGTTATTTTCTCCATTGCTTCAAGGTTGCGAGGTGGCTTTGTTGT
The DNA here is from genome assembly GCA_038993655.1 of Talaromyces verruculosus. Lineage (NCBI taxonomy): Eukaryota > Fungi > Ascomycota > Eurotiomycetes > Eurotiales > Trichocomaceae > Talaromyces > Talaromyces verruculosus. Next base: position 152,004 of record JBBVQN010000027.1, on the reverse strand, counting down.
GTCTTGCTAGATCTTTTATATGTTTATGTAAATGACATGTGAACCTTTTCATATCGAACTCCCATCTTTAAGACCCATGGACCCCCACCGACACTCCAAGGCCTTCCGGAGATATAAAACTATAAAACGGCCTGTATTAAGTCCACGGCTAATTTTGAAGTGACATTGGTGGAGTATGATCAAAATCTAAATTATCCAAATTACCCGCGGGTATTTTTTCGATCACACATCATGAGTAGGGTGGAACAAAATGCCGATTTTTCTCCAATGGACGTATTCAAAGAGAGGGTGGCATACTATTCTCATTCCTATGTGCAGGAAAATGTACTGAGAAGTTATGACTGGCGGGCTGTGGCCGGAGTCCTTCAGTACCGGGGTTTTGGGGAGAAGACTGGAGGACTTATTGAGCTAGAGTCTCCAGCCCGCGGTGTCCTGCGAGACAGATACATGACTAGCTTTCATTTCATTAATCTGATGAAATCCATTCTGGCATGCAACAACCGAAGCTCTTTCTCATAGCCGTCCTGCAATTGGAGCTATAACGCAACACTTCTAGAAACCTCCATCTATCAACCAGTCTCACCCTTCCCTGAGCAGCACGATGGGCGACGCAGGCGAGAACTCATTGGCGGGCGACAAATCTCCAGGCTTGCAATCGTTGGCGGGAGACAAATTCCCGGTGCTCATCATGGGAGGCTCGGGGTTCAGTTACCAGGTCAACAAAGATCCAGAATCATTGGATGTCGTCGGCATCCTCAGAAAAGCGTTCGACCTTGGCCTAAGAGCAATCGATACCTCGCCGTACTACGAGCCATCAGAACAACTAATGGGCCACGCCTTGACTCGGCCGGAAATAGCATCAAAGTACAAGAGAAGTGATTACATACTGATGACTAAAGTGGGAAGAATATCGGTGGACAAGTTCGACTATTCACCGGAATGGATCGAGAAATCAGTCGCTCGATCTCTTGCACGATTTCAGACTACGTACATTGATGTTGTCTTCTGCCATGACGTTGAGTTCGTCACTCCTGAAGAGGCCATCTCGGCCGTGGGCACTCTGTTCAAGCTGCGTGATGCTGGCCACCTCAAGTACGTTGGTATATCTGGATACGACATTCCAGCTCTGGCACAAGTGGCACAGGGAGCACTGAAGCGGTACGGCCGGCCAGTAGATATCGTGCAAAACTGGGCACAGCTCACGCTTCAAAACACCAAGCTGGAACAAGAAGGTCTTCAGCTTTTCAAGGATGCGGGTGTCAGCTGCATCTGTAATTCTAGCCCCCTGGGCTCTGGGCTGCTCAGAAACGGCGGTGTGCCGCTCGGTGCGTTGGGTGATTGGCATCCGGCGCCTCCTGAACTGCGTGCTGTCTCGCAAGATGTTGCTACATGGGTAGAATCCCGGGGAGAAACTCTCAGCGCTCTCGCCGTCCGCTTTGCGCTCTCCAGGGCGCGGCGAGCTTCGCACGACGGGCTGCATGTCAGCACAATTATCGGCGTCGGCGCCATGTCTGATCTTGAGGAGAATATCAGTACGGCGAAAACTATTCTTCGGCCTGAAACTGGCTCGGCTGTTGAAGATTTCGAGACTTTGGATAACTTTAGGTACTTAAATGAGGATAGGGAGGCACAGGACTTACCACTTTACACGCAGGTCCAAAAGATGATGGGGTCATGGTTGGACTTTGCTTTCTCTTCGGCCTAACCGCTCAAGGATATTTGGTTCCTGTACCCCTGAAGACGTTAGGAATCCGTGCGATGGAGAAAGCAATATTGTAGCATAATGTACTCAGGCTATGTCCTTGTTATCCTTACGCGCTGTCCAATCTTCAAACAGTACTTTGACAATACTCACTCCGTTGACAAGCTGATAGAAATGTTGTTGCTAAGCTCTTGCATTTTTATGGAGAGAGATATTCTCCACAGGATCTCCTGAATCAGCAGCAGCTCTTAATTGAACCAACCAGGCTATTGGAAGCTGGGGTTTGCACTTCGATAGTACCATATGGATATTTGGATATTTCTAAATATCACTAATAATACTAATCTATAGCATGGCCACATTATTTACCCGGGCACATACTCTTCATTATGGTTACATTTATTGAACCTTAATTTCCCGGCAATTCTCCCCACAGTTTCAATGTCGCCCGTACCTGGGTAATGTGTCGGTATAGCGTCTGAAGATGTTCGGGGAACAGGTTTAATTGAAGACGGGACGATAGTTTTCATGCATAGCCAATGGCATTTAAACATGATTCTTTCCCGGGGTCTCCGTCATGGGCAGATCAATTGACCTTTCTTGGTAGATCCATGTACCGATCCTTCTGTTATAAATTGATTCCAGGTTGTCGTTTATTATCCCTATTCAAGGTCACGGCACTAAGGTAGATGTTAGAAGCAGGTCAAGATTTCGCTATCCGTCCACAATGAGCTGCTTCAAAATGCTCAAAATTGTAACGTGTTTCTTGTTTTTGATTCAGTCTGTCCCAGCAATCCAGCTACCAGCTGGCTATGACACAGTATGGACCACGCAGAGCAATAACTCTGCTGACTCGATGCCAGTAGGCGGGGGAGATGTAGGGCTGAATGTCTGGGCTGAAAACGGTATTTCTCCCTTCATTTGTATTGTTGTATAGACAATGAACAATCAACGACTGACATTATGCGTACAGGTGATATTCTTTTCTACATTGCAAAGAGTGGCGCTTTTGATGAAAACAATTCCTTGTTGAAGCTTGGCCGTGTACGACTGTCCATGACACCTAATCCGTTTGAAATGAAATCAAGTTCGTTCGAACAGCATCTTTACATCAATGATGGTTATATCACTTTGAGTGGTGATCATAACACACTCGTGAAGCTTTGGGTGGATATGGATACCTCCGGAATTCATACAGAAGTTACAAGTGACGAAAATCTTAACTTGACAGCCTCCTTCGAACAGTGGCGTCTGACGGAACGTCGTCTGGGAAGCACTGAACAACGTTCGTGAACATGAACCCACAGTCGATTATTTTGGATCTATCCGAATGCTCACAGAAGCACAGAGCAAACCTCTTGGGGCGTCAACTCAGTTAGCGCAATCCCACCACCTACTCAGTACCCAGACTCAATCGACTATCATCACAATGGCGTCCTCAGCTACCATCATAACAACGATACACCTCTCACAACATTCCAAGTTTCCGAGCAGGGACTCGGCGATGCTGCCCCAAACTCTTTCTTTAACCCCATGAAGAACAATACGGTAGGTGTCACTGATGTGCCAAGGAATTAAGATCTCACCTGAAAAGGACAAGTGCTGACTAGTCCACACAGTTCGGAGCCTTCATGTGGTCTCGCCAACTCCATCCCGGAGCTGTGACAACAGGAGCATACAGTAGTACTAATTTCACTGCCTACAATCTTGTTTCAAATAAGCTGTCCAACTCATTCAAGATCTATATCGGCACGGCGCAATCCCCATCCACCAACATTGACCGGTGGGTACGCTCGCTGATTGAAGCTGCGTCAGATTTGGAGGCGGCTTCCCAGGAGAGCACGATTATGTGGTGGCATGCTTTTTGGGACCGATCATATATCATTATCAACCCAGATGCAGGCACGGAAGACTCGGGATTCCAAGTTGGCAAGAATTATCAATATTTCCGATACATGATGGCGTGTAATGCAAAGGGAAAGTATCCCACCAGGTTCAATGGTGGCCTCTTTACATTTGACCCGTACTATGTGTCCTCCGATTACCCATACACTCCTGATTACAGGAAGTGGTTCGGAGGCACATTTACAGCACAGAATCAGAGGTTACTCTACTGGCCCCTGCTGAAAACCGGGGATCACGACATTATGCAGCGTAAGAAATCGTTCATGCAAAGCAATCAATATGCCAGATATATGTGAACTAATTCAGTTCATAGAGGCTTTCAATTTCTACCAAGACATTCTACCCAACAGCAGAGCCTTGGGGAAACTATATTTTGGATTAGACGTGGCTCTTAGCTCGGAACAAATCGATAACACCGGCCTTCCAAACGTCTACGAGTATGATGCAAACGTCTTCAGCTATAACGAGACAAGAGACCCGGTTCTCTATCCTGCTGGAATCGACTTCAATGATTACCTGTCCTGGTATCAAGATACAGCAAATGAATTCGTGGATATGATCTTACAGGCTAAACTATATAACGAGCTCGACATTTCTCCCTGGGTAGCCTTTGTTGAATACCAGTTGGCGTGGTTTGACGAGTTCTACCAAAAGCGAAACGGTCTGGACTCTAATGGCACATTGATAGTATATCCGGGATCTGGAGCAGAGACTTACAAACTTGCATTCAACTCCGCGTCAACAGTTTCTGGCTTGAGAAAGACTTTGTCTGATCTCTTATCGCTCGATCAGGCCTGGTCAAAGGGAAACAGAAGCTACTACTCTCAATATCTCTCTCGCGTACCAGCCACGCCCTTGCATCCTTGCCCAGGACATGCTAGTAAGTGATTTACGTGTGTGCATATTGAAACGAGCTGACGTACTTGTACACATAGCTTTGACATGCGTTGCCCCTGCCCTCAACTACTCCTTTACTCAAAATTCCGAGCCTACAGCTCTCTATACTGTGTTCCGTAAGTCAAAATCAGATGCGTCGAGTTACTTGCTATTAACCTGATAAATAGCGTGGGGAGAATATGGGCTTGGACAAAAAACAAATCTTAGTTATGCCATTAACGCGTACTTCAATGATACCCAGTCTGCAGGATACCATGGAACATAGTAAGTTGGATGCACCGTTTACCATTCGAGATATACAAATTTACTGAGGATAAAACCAGTGGATGGCGCCAGGATCAAATCTGGTTCGCACGTATGGGTTTGACCGAGAATGCCGCCACCAACACCATAAGCCGACTCACCGACAGCACTACGTATCGATTTTCAGCGTTCAAGGGCCCAAACTACGACTGGTCTCCAGACATCAATCATTACGGATCCGGTGCCATTGGACTACAAGAGATGCTAATGCAGACATTTGCCCTCAACAATACGCAAATTCGTCTGCTTCCAGCCTGGCCGTCTGAATGGACTGGGTACTTTAAGCTACAGGCTCCGTTTTCAACAAATGTAACCGCTAATATTACAGGGACATCTGTCAGCAACTTGGTTGTCCTTCCTGCTTCGAGAATGAGTGACGTGGTATACGGTACTGACTAGCAATCTTGACAATATGAGATAAGATTGAGTGTGTCAACGACTCAATCTAGATCATATGACTCAGCTCGCTACACCTGCTTCGCTTAAGATTTCCAGTAGTCAAGATATTGTCAAGTATCGACTATATATACATTTCAATCACGAATATGTCCGAATCATGTCTGATATACAATTTAGTAGACTCTGGTGTGATCATGGAGTAATTGTGCTATCGCAATACCAATGCGTCATTTGCTTGCCCTAACTCACGCTTAGATCAAGCATCAGTAAAAATATCTGCTCAACTAGTTGATCAGGCACCACATCGTCTATAGCCCTGGCAACTTGACAAAAAAAAAACAATCAAAATAATATATAGAAAGTATAAGAAGGCAAAAAGGCAAAAAGAACACAGGCTGCTTAGGTAGAAGGAAATGCGTGATTATTTAGGATACCCAATGAAACCTTGGAACACTATGTATCGATATTTGTACCTAGGTACTGTATCCCGAGGTCTACGAAATGGAACAATTCCTTTAGTTTCGTTTATCTTTGCTCATACAAAGGGAGATACAAAACAGAATTGCACAGCGTCATAAAACTAGGTCTCCTGAGACTTCTTGAGTGTCGATGAAACCTTCGAATCTCAAAGTACAGACCCTATATAGGTCAAAACTCATTCACTCGCATTGCTCGACAACGACAGCATTCTTTTCCTGATTCTCGCCTGTACCGCTAGCAGTCTCCTCATCCGTCGAACGGTGACCATGGAGACCTACATCAGTCTCGGTAAGCGCATCCATGGTTTTCACATAGGAAGGCACAAAGTTGACACAGATGGCGTAAGACAGAGAGCCGACGAAGAAGATCAAGGGCACAAACATGGCAGTGCCGGTACCGTAAGCGTCGGCGGTCACACCTGTCAAGGGTGGCACACTGGGGAAGGTTTTGTATCAGTACAAATCAACAGAATCAAAAAGGACTTTTCGGTACACAGAAAACGTACCAAGCACCTCCAAGCACGCCTGCAACGATAAACCCCGAACCGCGCTTCGTATGACGACCAAGGCCCTTCATACCAAGCGCAACGATGGTGGGGAAGCAAATGGACTCAAAGAAGAGGGTGACATAAAGCATACTCATGCCAATATTGCCGCGCTGTGTAATGGAAGGAGCGATGAAGACCATGACCATTAGCATATAAAAGCCGAAGACCCAACGAGGTCGTAGAAAGTACATCAATCCTACACCAGCAAAACGGCCCACCGCAAATGCTGCCTGTGCTCCAGCCAGGAAGTTGGAAGCAGTTGCCGAGCTGGTGTTGGCTCGTGTTTCTGTAACGTAGTTGATGAAATACCTAGAGACCACTCGCATTAATGTCAGAATCTCTTCCGGGGTCAGAAATTGTACTTACCCAGCAATAGCTACTTGTGCCCCACAGTAACAGAATTGAGCAAAGGCTGCATGGAACAGTTTGTATTGCTTCCAAAATGGCTTGCCGTCTTCATTGGTATGGGCCTCATTCGCCTGAAAAGCCATATCAGCATCCGTAATTTCGGGGATGCTTGACATGAAGAAGACACCGGCTAGAGCGAAAACGAAGATGGCAATAGCCGTGTAGACCCATTGAACGTTTTGAAGAGCTTTCTGATCATTGAAGGCGAAGAATACGTAGGAACCGAGAACGGGTGAAATGACCGTTCCGACACCGTTGAAAGCTTGCGAGATGTTGATACGGATCTCTGCATACTTGGGAGGACCGCAAACTAAACAGAAAGAGGTATCAATTGCTGAAGTCGCCGAAGCTTGAAGCTACACTTACTGGTGATGTAAGGGTTCGCGGCTGTCTCGAGGGATCCAAGGCCATTTCCGATGATGAAAATACAAGCACAGAATCCACCAAAACTTTCATGCTTGATAGCAGGGATAGCAAACAGAGCTCCGGCACCTTTTGAGGTATTAGAAGAACTTGAAAATGGCGATTCTCGGGATGGGGTCGGTAGACGAACCGTATAGAAACAATCCCCAGATGAAAACAGCACGGTAGCCATAGTGTCTCAGAATCCAAGCAGCGTGCCCAAGAGATGCCAGGGGATATGCGCTAAAATATAGTCAGGACGGAGAGACGGTCAATGAAACAGAAGCGTTAACAAACCCAAAGTAAGCGGCTTGGAGGCCGGATGAGCGTGCCTTGGTGATGTGCAGAGTGTTTTGGAAATGTTTGTTCAAAGTGTCAAGGAGACTATAAGAGAAACCCCAGAGGAAGAACAAGATGGTAACCAACGCGATGGGGTACACCGATTCGCGCAGTGTGACCTCGGGCCTGTTCCTTTCATCATCGCGAGAGCGCAAAGATCTCTTTTTCCAAAACTCTTTATTCAACATTATGCCGTTCCGTCTAGACGAAAGGACAAAAGAAAGATCCAAACTTTGGTTATAGCTTGAGATAATCCTGGTAACTGTGAAGAATGCAAGGAAACTGGAGCAGGATGTAACCTTTATAAGACATGTCTGCCCTTACATGCATACCCCAACTGTAATGCATGATCTGCGGAGGGCATTGCCAAAGTCCGAGCCAAAGTCACACAGATGTGAGCGAGTAAACAGCTGACCCTAAGGCATCTAGTATATAGCTAATTGATGCCACTATTCCATAGATGGGAGGAGGATCCATCATGGCTTGTCCGGGGCAGGATGCTGGTCTGGGGAAATTACCCACAGGGTAAATACCTTTCTAGTTCCGTAGATTGAAGGTATTTGCCAATTGGTGGGAAATTGCCCGCATCGACTGCTCCCATTTATCCAATCTAAAATGTACCATAATGCGGGGGTCTTATAACCTTATTTAATAAGCCTTATTGTCAACTCATCAGTGGTCGTTCAGTTGATAACCTACAGAGGACAGGGAAATTTCCGGGTATTTAGGGCTTTCAGGGTAATTACTCGTTGGATCTAGGATCGATCATTATAGCAACAGGCCACTCAGATCGGCCGGAGAATAAAAGAAGCCTTAGCATTTAGACTCAGTATGTAACTAGAAGATACAAATACCCTCGTGAGATGATAGAAACCTTTTACGTAGTCTGATAGGCATGTAACGTCGAATCACTGGCCGAGTAAACGGATAACTTTGTAAACAGAATGCCTCTAGAACTAGCGTGATAGAAAGCTCTTTGAATTCAATTAAAGACCGTCTCTCTATTCTCCCTGGTATAGTTACATAGATAGTAACCTCCAACACAATTCACACCTCATCACTTTGTCAACCCAGCTAGGGCTACGCTACATAGTACCTAGGTACAAGCGAGTACCTTAATTGCCATTTTTTCGTGACCGAATTCAGGAAATATTATGTGATTTTGAAAAGTCCAGGTGCTTGTATATGTCTAGGTGATGCTACATGTATTAATTTCTTTTTCCATTTCCCAAGGAAGACGAGTGGTTATAGGGTTATAGGGTTGTTTAGGGCTATTGGGGTAATTAGGGTTACAAAATCCGCTTCAAACCGTGGACTTTCAGGTCTCATCTCGTTCTTTACGAGATGTGTACAGGTGCGATATCAACAGAACATTAATCATGACCTCCGATCTACACTTTCGCGTAGGTCACGGTCATTATTATAGCAGTTGAGCGATCTTTAGCCCTTATGGCGCCCGTCCGGATTTGGACATGTTCAATCTTCACTCGGTCAGCCGCCCTCCCTCTGCAGCAAAAGTACATAAATATACTTTACCAGTCGCCATTTATGATATCAGTTTTTACATTTGTAACATCATGATAGCGCATATGCTGTCTCGTATATGATTGGCGGGAGATCCTCGGGGTAAATTGCGGAGCTGCCCCGGATTTTCTCATTAACGTTTCGTTCTAAAATACCAGTGGCATCACTCTTGAAGCTTGAACTGAAAGTGCTCTTCTCTCCTAAAGTGATACCCTCCAACAGATAGAATGACTCCGGATGCTGTGTCAACCCCGGATCAGGGCCAGCGTCGGCTGCTTACGCGGAATCACAAAAGAGTACTGCGGGCTTGTGACCAATGTAATACGTCCCGCACACGCTGCGATGGCAGGTACCCATGGTATGATTTCTTTTCTAGTTCTTCAGAGCAAGTTATGCTGTTCAAACTCGGGGGCTAATACAGAAACTTTGTGCAGTGGACGTTGCTATGGTCAGTGCCAATCACCTTTTATCCACTTTTGAATGATAGTTCTGAAGATCGGCCCAGCGGTAGGATGTCTCTGCCAGTACAACCGCGAAGCCAAAAAGAGAGGTCGCAAGTCTAAATCAGCCAGACGAAGTCTCAGTGTGACTCCATCCGATCAGGGACTGCAACACTCTCCCGTTGCTGCCGCACCAACGCTATCGTCAGAGAGCTTTGCCGCCTGTGAGAACGAGACGGGGAGGGTGCCGACTTCACAAGTCGAACCTTCTCCCGGATGGAACTTGGAGGCAGTAAACCTGAATGAGGACGATACAAGCCTTCATGTCAACTCGCCTGACCAACCGAATTTGACTCCAATTGCGACGAGTTTGTCCCATTCACATCGGACCGAAATTCTGCTTCCGATCAACTTTCCGGTGCCTCTGAGTGCGACGCCAGGCCATGCCATTCCCAGCCCCAATAACTCCTTCTCTTGTCGATATCCCTGCCTAGAGCCTCTATTGCCTAGCTTAACAGAGTTTCTCTCCCCAAATGCAGCCTGCGATCTCTTGGATATCTTCTTCGCCGAACCTGACTGTTATCCCTGCTTTGATCACAGTCCGTATGTCCTAACCCCCGTATTACGGAAAACGGCTGTTTTGCATCCCTCCGAACCACGGCAGACATCCCCAGCTTTACTTGCGGCAATGCTCTGGTGTGTGGTACAGACAGCTGGTGACCGGCAGTTTTACTTACCTGGATCCCGGCAACGGGTAGCCCATCGGCTCTATCGTTTAACCATTTCGTTATTACGAGAGCGAGATATGGAAAATTGGCGTCGCGTGCATGGTAAGTTTCGTACAAATATTCTGGTCGGATAGTGCATTTAACAACCATGGGTAGGTGGCTGGGAATTGGAAGACAGCTACCTCGACACAGACTGCAGCAACAGATCTCGACGAATCTTCAGCACTGGGCCGACACCCACAGTCGATGATGTATTAGCCTTCGTTCTTCTGACAGTCGTCACCTCCGGCGGCGAATTCAAGTCAGACTGTATCAAATGGTGGAACAAAGTAGTCGGCCTGGTCAAGTACCTTAATTTTCACAAAGAGCCATCGGTATCAGACAACACTGTAGTTCGCTTCGGCACTGACCAGTCCATCACTAGAAAACTGACCGAAAAGCATGAAGAACAGCGGCGCACCTTCTGGCTGGTTTACGTGCTAGACAGACATTTGGCCTTATCATACAACCGTTCTCTGCACATCCTGGACGCCGAATGTGAGGTTCTTAGTCCTCTACCGGAGCACATTTGGCAGAAACTGGATATTTTCCCTCTAGAATCACTACCACGACGCTTTTATGGGCCGCCCACCATGATAACTGGGGCAGGCTTGTTTGAATATCTACTCCCAATTATGGCCATCCTCGGTGATATTATTGATTTTCGGTTTTTGCGCCATCATCCACGATTGAAATGTGATGAAGAGGCTTCTCTTACGGCAATCAAACTTGCTCTTGATCGTTGCGATTGTAGCCTTTCCCGATTCTCCGAATCACTCAAGTCATTGGAGGATCCTCCTTCTACCGCCTCTTCCTCCTCACAGACTAATCGAGCAGACTTGGTTGTCGCATATGCGAGATATATAATCAAGGTCCTGTATGTTCTACTTTATGGCAATTGGGACGCCATCTCCATGCTTCAAGATAATGGCGACTGGATATTAACACCTGCCTTCTCCGAATGCGCCTCAAATTCGATTGCCGCTGCAGAAGCAATCTCCAATATCCTAACCCTTGACCCTGAGCTTTCGTTCATGTCCTACTTATTGGGTATTTATCTTTTCCATGGAAGTTTTATTCTACTACTATTTGCGGAGCGAATGCCTCAGATTGGCTTCAATCCCTCGGTGGAGCATGCTTGTGAGGTTATTATTCGAGCGCATGAAGTCTCGATCGTCACCCTGAGCACTGATTTCCAGGTAAGCACCTACCTTTTTATGTTTCTTGAAAGATCTAACAGATATATACTACTTCTTCTAGAAAACTTTTCGGAAAACGCTAAGGTCTGTTCTTTATAATGCTCGGCATCCAGGAATGATGGATACGGAAATTCATTCGTTGAGGAAGGAAGTTTTATCTGTGTATCGATGGACGATAGGACACAAGGGACTTTGCCTGTGACCTTGGAATGTAATCTGTATTCGAACAATTATGACACTCGGAGAGGATTTTGAGCAATCATCAATTGGTGTGCACTTCATGAGTATTTATGAAGTATCTGCGGCTTAAGCAGTTTTAGTATATTAGCATTTCCCCCAGCTTCAGCTAGAGACAAAGCCGTATGGCCCTCCTGATCTGGAATATGCATAACCGACTCCCCAGTTTCCGTCAACATCTTCACAATCCCTACATAACCCCCAATAACAGTACAAGCCAACTGCGTCCCTCCAACCGCCACTGTACCTCCGTAGTAAGTCTTCGCCTTCCCCGTCTCCAAAAGCAGCTTTACTATCTCCTCATACCTCTTCCCAGCGGCATAGCTCAAGGGTAATCGACAATGAAAATCACCAATATTAACATCCACCTTCCCCCGTCTCAAGCAACCGCCTAACTATACCCTCATACCCACCGGAAGCAGCATAAAACAAAATCCTACATCCATTCGCATCCCTCATATCATACTCACTCTTGCCATTCTCAATCAACAACCTCACAACCCCCTCATGACCCAGCTTCGCAGCCGCAAAGAAAGGCGTCGCGCCATCAGTAGAACGTTTATTCACATCTGCTTTGGATGCTGTTACGCGAGCACCTACTTGTACGCTCAGTCTGGCTGTGGTGGTATGGCCATGTTCGGCGGCCCATGTCAGTGCTGAACCTTTGCCCTGTCGGACGTTGAGTCTATAGAGGTATTGGGTGAAAAGGGCGTGGAATCTGCGGCTGGTTTGGCACAGGAATTTTACGTCTTTTTCGGATTTCATGCATTTTCTAATTAGGAGCAATATCTCCGTAGGTAAGTCGAGTAATTTAGGCATTCTTTCCAGGTGAATCGCGTAGACTAGATGCACGTTGATGATGATTTTGATACATATGCGAGGGGACCTCGGGACAGAGGAGGATGATTAACTTCAGCAATTATTGGTGAGCACTCAGGTTAAAGGTTAGTGTGTATTGATCTCATCCAGAGCCCGATGAAATTTCTATCCAGTTGCCTATTCTTTCATGATTTAATGAATTCATATTCCAACATACATGGAAGTTTTGCCAGAAAAGACGTTGAAGAATCAACGGATTACATAATCACAAATAGGGCCGGCCGCTCCAACCAAAAGCGCAGTCCGGTATCTGGCCCGTCGAGCTGGACCAGACTAAGACTAATTCTAGACAGCCTCAAATCAACTTATTTTGAACAACCTTCTCTTCAGTTCGGGTTCTTCCATTGCTTCAATTACGACTCACTTTCCGTGCGTCTGTGGTCAGAACTGAGATTAATACTTAAGTCTTATTATCGGTCCGAATACACACCTTTACCTGCGATCGGAGGCGAGCAACGATTCTCAGACTCCGTCGCTGGGCCTGAGGACCGCCAACAGCTTGATTCACACAAAGGGCTTTGCGCATTCACCTTTCGTCTCGTTTCTCATTTATTTTTGAGTCTTTGATTCACGGCTGTTCGCGTGGCCAAATTCTTTTCTCATCGACTTATTCACGACTCGTCGCATTACCACCCGATCTACACGTTCTTGACACTACACTTTATTCGCCACATTCTTGACTATCCTCTAAAATCGCTGCCTTTTCAGCTGGTTCTTCGAACTTTTTAAAAAGAAAATTTAGTACACAGACAGCAACCATGTCGAACAACGTGCTCAATCAAGATTTCGGCTCCGATGAGGAGGACGACGACTTCAACCCAGCCCCAGCTGTCGACTCCGACGAGGAAGGCGCCAAATCCGGTCGCGGACGAGGTCGTGAAGTCGAGGTAGATGAAGATGCTGAGGATGACAACGAAGGAGTCGAAGGTGAAGTAAAAGGCGACGAAGACGAAGAAGGAGATGAGGATGAGGTCGAGGACGAGGAGGATGAAGAAGAGGATGAGGATGAAGATGAAGATGACGAAGATGCTGTTTCGGTAAGTTATTCCCCCGCTCAGCGAATTTCACTATGCCTGGAGACTAATGAAGATATATTTAGGGTCGACCTAAAAAACGCAGGAGACGAGGCGGAGTCAATGCCTTCTTCGAAGAGGAAGCCGGTGTCGATGATGATGACGAAGAAGCAGAAGACGAAGAAGATGATATGGGCGATGGATTTGGCGCTGAAGCTCATCCCGATGATCTCGATGCGCTCCCCGTCGGTGCTGAGCTAGACGACCGCAGACACAGACAACTTGATCGTCAACGGGAGCTCGAGGCTCACATGGACGCCGAGAAGCAGGCGGCTGCACTCAAAGAACGATATGGACGCAACCGCATGGCCGCCACAGACTCGGTCGTTGTCCCCAAGAGACTGCTTCTTCCCAGTGTCGACGATCCAAGTATCTGGGGTGTTCGCTGCAAGCCCGGAAAAGAGAGAGATGTGGTGCTCAATATTCAGAAGCGTATCGAACAGCGACCTCCCGGTACTCGCCACGGACTAAAAATAATTTCAGCCTTTGAGCGTGGAAAGACAATGACTGGTTACGTCTACATTGAAGCGAGAAGACAGGCAGAGGTCATGGAAGCTCTTGACGGTCTTCTTGATGTCTATCCTAAGACTAAGATGGTCTTGGTGCCGGTCAAGGAAATGCCCGATCTTCTACGAGTCAAGAAATCCGAAGAGCTCAACCCTGGTGACTGGGTGCGAATCAAGCGTGGCAAGTACCAAGCGGATCTTGCTCAGATCGAAGAAGTCGAAACAAATGGTTTGGAAGTCACTGTTCGTCTAGTTCCTCGTCTAGACTACGGATTGAATGAAGACCTTTCTGCACCCGCGGACGCCGCTAAGAGAAAACGATTTGGTGCTGTAAACAACACAGCAGCTCGGCCACCTCAACGTCTCTTCAGTGAGGCAGAGGCCAGCAAAAAACACGGCAGGCATTTGGTTGGAACATCTAATTTGAGCGGAAAGTCTTGGAATTACATGGGTGACACTTATGTTGATGGTTTCCTTGTCAAAGAGATGAAGATCCAGCATTTAATCACGACGAATGTCAACCCTCGCCTAGAGGAGGTTACCATGTTTGCTCGGGGCTCTGAGGATGGTACTGCAAATATTGACCTGGCATCTTTGGCTAACACGCTCAAGAACACTGTTGCAGAGGATGCTTATCGCCCAGGAGATCTGGTTGAGGTGTACAAAGGTGAACAACAAGGCATAATCGGTAAAACGGTTGCAACCAGAGGCGACATCATCACATTAGAGGTGACGGAGGGCGACATGAAGGGACAAGTAATAGACGCACCAATCAAAACCTTGCGAAAGCGATTCCGTGAAGGTGATCATGTCAAAGTCATTGGAGGTAGCCGTTACCAGGATGAGCTGGGTATGGTGGTTCAGGTCAAGGGTGATAGTGTTACCATACTCAGTGATATGAGTATGGAAGAGATTACTGTTTTCAGCAAAGACTTACGGCTTTCGACTGAGTCTGGCGTTGACGGCAAGCTTGGAACGTTTGACGTACATGATCTTGTTCAGCTTGAGTAAGTACTCATAAGCCTTTGAAAAATTAATGCGTACTAACCAATTTCTAGTGCTACAACCGTTGCTTGCATCATCCAAGTCGACCGCGAGTCACTACGCGTGATAGATCAGAATGGCTCTGTCCGAAACGTTCTACCATCCCGTATAGCATCGAAAATCGCCAAGCGCAAAGACGCTGTTGCGACAGACCGCAACGGCGCGGAGATTCGACATGGCGATACGGTGCGTGAGATGTACGGAGAACAGCGCAGTGGAGTAATCATGCACATTCATCGATCTTTCCTTTTCTTGCACAACAAGGCTCAGGCCGAGAATACCGGTGTCATTGTGGTTCGCACTTCGAATGTTGTCACGGTGTCGGCAAAGGGAGGTCGCGCTACAGGTCCTGATTTGTCACGCATGAACCCAGCTATTATGCAACGCCCACCTCAGGGAGGAGCCATGCCGCCTCCACGTGTAGGCCGAGACCGACTCATTGGAAAGACTGTCGGTATTACAAAAGGCAGTTACAAGGGTCTGATTGGTATCGTTCGAGAGACTACGGAGGATCTAGTGCGTGTTGAACTACACACCAAGGGTACCAAAGTCATGGTTCCTCGGACTGGTGTTGTCGTAAAGGAGTGAGTTCATTCTCGACGCCATTCAAATATAGTTGCTAACATACCATAGTCCTGTCACTGGGCAAACTATCGACATGGGTCGCGGAGGTAGACCTCGTGTGCCTGGAGGCCCCGGAGGACCACCACAACCCAGCTGGTCTGGTTCACGAACACCCATGGCTGCTCTGGATTCGAGGACTCCAGCATGGGGTGGTTCTTTGTCTTCACGAAGTAAGCACCATCATTTCATAATGGTATCGAATTCAATACTAACATGCTCTAGCTCCTGCCTGGGGCAGCTCTGCAGCCAGTGGCTCACGCACACCAGCCTGGAAAGCCGACGGAGCCCGTACAGCATACGGCGGCGCAATGGGCGGCGGACGAACCCCAGCCTGGAACAGCGGTGCCCGTACACCCTTCGACTCAGGCAGCGGCGGTGGTAGCGGTGGCGGCTTCGACGCCTTCGCAGCCGGCTCTCGCACACCAGCCTGGGGCGCCGCAACAGGCAGTCGCACACCCGCCTGGACCGCCAATAGTACATCCGCCTCTTCTGCTGCAGCAAACACAGGACGATACGACGCTCCCACACCCGGAGGCGACTACTCAGCACCTACCCCCGGCGCATACCCAACTGCTCCTACACCAGGCGCTTCAGGCACAGCTTCCACACCTCGCTGGACCGAAAGCGCACCTACCCCCGGAGCTCTCAATGCGCCTACCCCCGGTGCCGGAGGCGGCGGCCTAAGTGTCGGTAACAGATTACCATACGACGCGCCAACGCCAGCAATGGCTGCCACGCCCGGTGCGATGGGGGATGATAATCCGACATATTTGGATGATTCGGAGTAGTTCCTTGGTGTTGTTCTTGGTCTTCGATGCGAAAACCGCTGTTTGTACTTCTATTATTTTTCTTCACATAACTATTTTACTTGGTCTATTTCTTTTATCTCTTGGATTCGTATAAAATCTAATTCTGACGCATGAGGCTCGACGAATGTCATCCGGTTTCTTCTGCTCGTTTATTTGCAATCAAAAGGCTATTCACATGTGCTTCGAGCCACTTACATCTACACGTCAATTGAGAAGAATCTTGGAAAAGTTCATAATCGATAGAGACCACTTTTCTTTCCTTTCCTTTCCATTCATTACTCCTCTGGCGAGAAGAAAAAGCAAGACACGCCATATTAAGCTTAAAATAATATCATCAATGCTCACATGATAATAGATAAAACGAATCGAAGAGAGAAGAAGTAAGTAAATAAGTATATGAAGACATGTAGAATGAAAAACGCTCATGAGGTTAGACACCCTTCCAGGCACGAGAACCAACCCAATATACGGGTTCACAAAGCCGCGCACTCTATAATAAAAGGATAAGAAATTCGTCTCAACCGTTTGCAAAGCTCTCAAAAGGAAAGGGGGGGCGTTTTTTCGCCTCATCACCAACACATCCGTGACGGTAAAAGGATATTTGTGTAGCGATGGGTACAGAGCTCATGCACCCGGAACAGCTCGAGCGAGGAATCGCACATTATCGACAAACCCTTTGATGAGCTCTTCGTACTGATTTGCCTCGACCTGATTTAGAGCAAGCTCGCCTTGCCGTCGCACCTCTGCCGCTGAGATCTCGACTTCAAGTTCGTGCTCGAAATCCTTCTTGATGGCACTCTGTTCGATATCGTTAGTCAGCCAGAAACACTGTACTTCAGGTAGAACTTACATCTGCTGTCCCCACTTGTGTGAGATCAATCTGGTAAGCCAAATGGCGATAACTCATGCGATCCTTGATTCTCTCGCCGCCAGGTCTTTGAGAACCACCACTTGCAATCGGAAAATTGCGTACGTCTCCGTCATAGTTCATTTCAATATTGACAGAAATTCGCCAATCGACGTTGGTCCGAGGACTATACACATCCAAGTCCGCTAACCGGCATTTGATGATCTTCGCCAAAATTTCGCCAGTTTTCTGATCGGTAGTCACTCGAACTTTAGGTTTGTGTCGTGGATTCAGGTAGTTCTGTATGAGCGGAGGTAGCTCTTGAGGTGGCACTTCATAGAAGGTATCGCGTTCTCTTTTGTGTGCATATGAAAGAGGTATCCTGTTGAGCCCGGCCTGAGGCATTGATGCCTTTACAGCTTCGTTTAGAAAATTGTTCATGGCCTGATGTTGAGCCTAGGAATCATCAGTTCGAATGTAAATAGAACATCGGCCCATAATCGAAGACTTACCAAACTCATAGAACTTTCAAAGGCAGTGCGGTATCCTGAGCCTTCGGTTTGGAGGATGCATTCGCTCATGACAGGTAGACGTAGACGCCCCTGTCGGTCCTTATCCATTATTCGTCCCAATTTGGCCTCGATTTCTAGCATTGCCCCCGATCCTGTTGCTGCGGCTCCAGCAGCGCCCGCAGCAATATCATGCCGGAGAACAACCTCTTTGAAGAGGAAATCACAGACAGTTTTTGTGATTTCTTCGTATGGAATTTTTCCAGAAATCGACGGTTCCCAAGGTCCCAACAATCCGTACATAGGCTGTGGCTGTGGTGGAGGAATAGGGCGGTTGTTAAGAGGAGTAGTACCATTGACAGGAGGCAGTCGCGCAGGGGTTTGAATTGACCTAGATGGCGACGGCACGGATCGTTGTACGGATGTCGCGCGCGAGGGGACGGCAAATCGCGCAGGTGAGTGTTTTGGAATGGGTGGCCTTGGATTGGGAATTATTGGGCCTTTTCCAGCTCTAGGCACTCTTCGAGCGAAGATCGGAGGCTCGGTATATCTCATCTTCTTCCGTTTGGGCGGTCGTCCTGGGAGCTCCGATGGTTCTAAAATCTCGGTTTTGACGGACTGTAATTGTAACATCGAAGGCTCGCGAGACGGTGTGTGTCTTGCCATTGGAGAGCTGCTCATCTGCGTCGCCTGGGGGCGTTGAGGAAAATCTGGCTGGGCTGGGTGTGACGAGTACTTGTGTTCTGCGACAGAGCTGCTGTGAGAGTGGCTGCCAGAGGGACTCTGACGCCAGCGGTCGTCTTCTATACTGGTGCGATGAGGCGCAATGGGGTCTCGGTCTTGAGATAGACTCTGGCGTGAGACGATGGTTTTGGGGCTAATGCTAACGCTCCTTTCTCTGCTGTCGGATTCTGGCGGATATTGGCTTTGACTAGGCCTTTCTGCCTGCCTCCCTTCTCGGGGCGGTGGATGAGCAGCTGGATAACTTTGTGGGTAGCCAGTTCTTTGTTCAGGTGCATGCGAATCGTGAGGGCTCCATATATTCGCAGCTTGGACTGGCGTACCTTCTCCTGCAGACGGAGGCCGGGTAGATTGGGACAGGGGACGTTGATACGGACCAGAAGGCGGACCTAGTGGTGTGCTAGGCTGGGATCGCTGCGGAGGAGGAGGGGAGATATGCTGAGGTTGAAGTGGTCGTTGAGCATTTACTGGACGAGGACTTTCGCTGGCGTGAGGGTAAGTGAAGCTAGACTGAGGGATGGGTGCGGTATGGACTGGCTGAGATGCAGGATATTGATTAAAGTGAGACTGTTGCTGTTTCTGCTGTTGTTGAGTTGCCGAGTTCGTCTGTGGTGTATATGGGGAAGCTAACGATGGTTGCGTGTAAACCGCAGGGCTAGCCGGGGTGAGCGGGTTAGATTCTCGAGTTTGGTATGATTGCGGAGGCGGACTCTGAGCGTAATGAGAGGGAGTTCCCCCATTCGGTGGTAAGTTCGAGTTGTATTGAAACGGAGAGCGGGTTGAGCTGTACGCTGAAGATGCGCTGGGGGAGTGTTGAGTTGGCAGTAATGAGGGAGGTTGCGGGCGCGCGAAATGATTTGACTGATATGACGGGCCGGGGGTTGAGTATTCGTTTGGTCGTGGAGTGATCACTGATTCCGAATTTTGTCTCAGTGGAGATTGCTGGAGCGATGGAGGTGGAGGTGGAGGTTTCGCAGCACTGCTGGCATCATTGTTCATGATGTTGCGCAAATCCATGGCGAAGGCGACGGGACTGCCAGCCCCAGGGATGGCTCATCAATATCCAATCACGAAATCAAACTTCAGCGCTTAACAGTAGATGACCGCCGGGCGCATTTTTGATAACGGCGTGTATGCTGGTTGGGGTTGGGGGTGGGTAAGTGGTGGCGGTAGAAGGGCGAATGCGCGTCTTTGAAGATTTTGGGAGTTCGGGGAGGAGTTCATGCGCAGTTCACGTCGGCAGGCGCGACCACGTTATTAGTGACAAAAAGGGCGATTCGCAATACCGAAACGAACTGGAAGGGCCCTGTTGTAGACACAAGTATTATGGGGAGTGTCATAAAGGCTCGAGCAACGGCATCTGGTTTTTTTGCAGGTCTTCTTCTCATCCGCCAAATACAGCAAGAGCGAACTACGGCAGCCCGACAAGCAGCCAATGAGAAGCTCTCAAATGTTTTGGAGCTTATTTATTTGGACCCAACACTGAACAGCCCTATCTCGCTGGGTGCTGCCTTGTACTATGCAGCATGCAGTATATACACGATTATCTTTCAGGTGTCTTCATTCATCACCAAGATCCAGGCCATCAGAGAATGCGATCAGATCACGTGATATCTATGTCTTCTGCCTGAGGCATTAGAAGTCATGTGACCAGCTTAGTCATGATGGAGTGCCGCTTCCGGCTAACTCTTTCTCCGCAATAGCTAGCAGCTACTGCGCTAACATTGAATCTTATCATTAACTACTACTCAGGGTCATGAATAAGCAATCTGTTGTGTACATGCCTTGGCAACTTGGCATGCTGTGAATTATGAGACTGGTCATTATGTCTCAGAGAATGTATCATCTCTTGTGCAAAGTCATGTCCAGATTCAAGATTGTAGCCTCATATTCATGTACTATGTAGGGAGCAGGAGCAGTCGAGACCGCGGTAGGCGTCGAGTAGCGTCGGCCCACCGGGCAGTCCCCCCATGATTGGCCTGCTGAGTTTGCGCCTCCCGGGGAAGTTGCATCCTACATACTTGGCTTCTCTCACGCTCTTCACTCTCTCTACAATCTGCTCAGTACACTCTTACTTTGGACATATCTTACGCATTGCATCGCATCGCTCTTGTATCTCACTGCATAGTCTGTCTCTTTGGCATCTTTTATTCTGTAAATCCGCTGCCAACCTACATATCCGGCCCTCCGCATCAAACGACATTCAAATCCGCCCGCGTCGTACGTTTCTTGTGCAGGGATACGAAACCCCCTCACGACTCGGCCAAACCGAGGACAGTTCGTATGGGAGTTGAGGCCAGAATGAGATATCTCTCATCCTGTCACAACTCCAGTTTTTGCACGCAATCGTCCATGTCATTCGTTCAATTGATGTGAATTATATTGAATCATACTTGATACTATGAGTGCGCAGATTAGGGACTCTGTGAGACGCAGGGCGTCTCTAATTACGCCCTCCCATGATATGCCGCGAAATTTGTCCCTTGAATTCAGCCTCCCGGAGCTCGACCGACGACAAGATGCTGATCGGCCCTACACGGACCACGCACCCCCTCGCAATGCCGCTCCTGACTCATCTATGCCGTGGTCCCAGTCGCTGACGATGCAACAAAATGAGGATTTTCCTGAATACGCCGAGCGGATATTTTCACAGTTCATGGTCTTTACAGTACCGAGTTACTTGCAGCATCATGTCACGGGTGGAGAACCGAACAAGCCGAAAAAGTTGCACGATATCGCGGCGTTGGATGGTTTGCGAGGATGGGCTTGTCTGCTCGTTTTCAACTTCCACTTCTTTTTCACGTATACATGGCATACACATATAGGATGGGGATTCAATAAGCAGTATTTTGGATTGCATCAGCTACCATTCCTTCACATGATCTTCTCGGGGCATATCATGGTCGCCATTTTCTTCGTTATTTCCGGCTACGTTCTGTCGTATCGACCTCTCAAGACGATTCGAAGCGGATCATTCGAACAGACGTTTGCGGTACTTTCTTCTGCCACTTTCCGACGTGGGTTGCGTCTGTATATTCCGTCAATCGTCGGGCTGTTTTGTGTATTTGTTGCGGTCCGTCTAGGTTTCTACAACTACTCCCGATGGGTGGTAGATAACAGTCGAACGATTACCGGTACGAACGAACAACATCCGATTATTCTGCGGTCAACGTATATCCAAATGTGGGACTGGTATAACACAATATGTCGGTTGATGAATTTTTGGGACTGGGGACTATATTACAACAACTACAACCCACATCTTTGGACGATCCCAGTCGAATTTCGCAGCTCGATTGTGCTTTTTGTCACAATTCTCGCCGTCAGTCGGTTCAGGACTAAGGTTCGCTTGATATTGGAAGCTATGACCCTTTTGTTCTGCATTCGATGGGGTCGATGGGACGTGGTTCTCTTTCTGAGTGGCTTGATACTTGCGGAAATCGACCTCGAAAACGGAATCTGGAATAACAATTCTACCACCGCATCTAAATCTGAATCCGCACCCACCACTGTTGATTTAGAAAAACTTGTCGACACCCCCTCTCTTCAGAGTTTTCTTCGACGACGACAGAAGGCTATCTGGATAGGCGTTTTTATCTTGGGGCTGTACATGGGCTCATCGCCAAATATCGGCGGACAATACACTCCGGGATATGTGTGGCTCGCTCGCATTACACCAAAAACGTATCCAGAACCTCACCGTTTCCCCCAAACCCTCGGCGCAGTCCTGATCGTCGCAAGCATCAACAATTCCAAGACAATCCAAAAGATTTTTGTGAATCCACTATCACAATATCTAGGACAAATCTCCTACGCATTCTACATTGTCCACGGCCCAATCCTTCATGGACTAGGCTATACCCTGATGCACAATATCTGGCAAATCACCGGCCGCGAAACAAGATTCCAATTCCTCTTCGGCGCTGCTATCGGATGGAGTATCTGTCTTTCCATCGCCCTCTGGCTTGCGGACATCTTTTGGCGAGCCGTGGACGTTCCCAGCGTAAAGTTTGCGCGTCAATTGGAGAGTGAATTGCTCGCGAAGTTGGACGTCTCTCGATAAGGATATCCCATCCAAGCAATTCTCTCACCCCATTAAAAATCGACGATCCTTTCCTCTCATTCTCTGTACACTACTACATTCAATCACTAGGCTTCGCACCAGTCAGTGATGTCCATCAACTGGTTATTTATATTTTGCATTATCGGTCATGGGGTGTTTCAAATTTTCATATGTCTATATTCCTCATAGCGGATAGTTTCCTGTTTGTACTACATAGCTAGCGTTTTTATTATCGATGTATATATATCTATATAAATGAAAATATAACTATAACTATAACTAATTCAATACATAATCCTGATGTCGATTATTCTTGACATTAGCAGTCTAGGTATAGTAAAAACGCACTCATATCAATCAATGAACGATGCATTTCGATGTATCATAAAAACAGATATTTTTGAGAGGAAAAAAGCGTTATGATTCTTGGCCCAAATGCATGTGTATGCGAAGAGATATAATAAACAGAAATCAACAAACACAACATTTAAAAAAAAAGCAGGAGTCGTCAAAAGCGCTCGTTATGACGTTAAGGCACGCACTGAATGAAAAGAGAAATCTACATTGCGACACCCCAGAATCCCTTCCCGCCACAGACACCGAGCCAATCACGCGAGTTTTGAGATGCGGGCGATCCCTGCGGTGACCAGGATATGTTTGAGATTTCGTAGTCGCATTGCCATGCTGCGGCGGGACCGCGCTCGGTTGTTGATGGGGCTGCTGCTGCTCCTGTAGCTCCTGGGGCTCCTGGGGCGGCGGTGGGGAGAGAGGGAGGGGGCTGTTGGTGTTGTTGATGTGGTGGGATTGTCGCGGCGTTGTGTTGGTTTAGTAAGTCCCAGACGAGGACGCAGCAGTCGTCGCCTCCGGAGGCTAGTGTGCCGCGGCGACTGGGAGACCATTCGATGCAGTTTACAGAGGCGGAGTGGCCGCGGAGTTCGACGAGGGCTTGGCCTGGTTGGCGGACGTCGAGGATGCGGATTAGGTTGGAGTCTTGGGAGAATGTTGCGAGGAGGTGGGCATCGTGGGGGGATGCTAGCATTCAAGTCAGTGGTGTTTGTGTCAGGTCACTAGGGAGGAATACGTACTGGCTATACGTAGGAGGGGCGGTGGCCATGCTGCAGAGTGTCCCGGGCTGGAGCCTCCGGGACTCATAACTGTGGCTCGTTAGCATCCATTCACCTCTTATGGAAAGCATGATAACGTACGTTTTTCGTTCTTTTCCGACGGCTCGTATATGATGGTGCTATGTTCCAAGCTCCGCAAATCAAACATACGCACACTGCCGTCCGCGCCGCAACTGACAAATACATCAACACTATTCGCGCAGAAGCGGACATCGTAGACTTCCTTGTCGTGCGCAATCAGCTGCGTCTTGGCAGTCAATGTCGGAATATCCCAAATCGTACATGTCGTGTCGATACTGGAGGTGATGATCAGACTCGGCGATAGTATATTCCAATCCAGTGACGTAATAGGCGCCGTATGTTCTGGAGATTTTGAATTGGACAAAAGCGCTAATGGGGACAGTTTTGCTGGCGACGGCCCCTGGTTTCGATTGTTTATCGAGTTTGTAGTTTGTACAATCTGGGAGTTTGGCAAGGACCATAAACGGAGGTGGTCGCCTGATGTCGCAAGCAAGTCTGTCGACTGTTTCTGGGAGGAAGGAGGCTCCCATAATATTCTCGTGACTGGGTATGAATGTGTTGCTTCTGCTGTCTTGACGTACTCTAACTCGACGTCTCCTGGGACCACGTCTGGGGTATCAGCCTCGGGTTGTTTGCGGTGGGCGTCGATAATTTGAATCTATCCAATTAGCTCGCGTCATACTGGTGAGATATATTGAGAACTCACGTAATTGTGACTATCTTCAAGATAGCTTCCAATGGCCACTTTTCCAGCAAAAGAGCTTGCCGTAGACATAGGCCACTTGCACCAATCGACCGCATATATCGGCCACGGAGCGACGTAGTTGCTGTTCGTGGGTATTTGAATATCATTATTGAAAGCGGCAAAAGACCCCGGCGTCATTGGATGATCCATCAACAGCGACTCACTGGGCGGCCTTATATCTGCAAGGCCCAACGGCGAATATTTGGCACCCGACGGCGTATGTGGTGGGAAGCCGCCTGGCGGAGACGAATACTTTGCGCTTTCCGGCGTGTTCCCATATTGCTTATACCTGGGCTGATCGAATCCCGCAGGACTTGATCGTGAATGGACATGGGTATGGTTGACTGTTCCTGATCGAGATGGCGTCGTCGCTTGTTGGGGTTGCGAGGTGGGCGGAGGTAAGGTCGGCACGGCGGAGGGAGCAGTGTTTGTGGATAAGGGCGCAGGACGACCAGACATGTTCCCTGGCTGTAGGGCGCCGGGAAGTGTACTGGTACCTGATCCATATTGAGAGTGTTGTGGTGTCGACTGTTGAATACTTATTGCAGGAGGAACGTGACTAGCGTCTGGCCCAGTCGAGTATCGAGGGGCATTCGAAGGGACGGTGGTGCCAGACAACGGAATATGGAGCTCCTCTGACTGACGAGTGAATGGCGCCGGCCGCCTGGGGGTCTCGTACTGTTGCTGGGAGGGAGGATTAGACATTTTGGCGAGCGCGTAGAGCTGTTGTGGGAGATGATAGAAAGAGTGTCAACAGTCAGTCAGCCTAATGCCGGTGATCGAGTCGCATATGAGGAGAGGAAAGACACTGCGGCGCTCCGAGACACCGAGAGCTTGTGCCGCCTGTAATTCGATGTTCTAGCACACCATGGGCTTCAGGCGTCCATGGTGTATATGAAGATGGTCAATTGTCTTTCAAAGTTGTGTAGGGGAGCTTGAATCCTCAGTCAGTCCAGTTAAGTTAGGCTTTGGTCCCCGCGTTCTTCTGCACCCACCGCAGCCAACCAGCAGTCAGCGTTCGGCTTACCGTATTCAGCCGCTCCGTCTTCTTTCTCTTTTCCATCTCTAACATCAAACTGTTTGAATGTTGCTGTTTCGTGAACTTATTCCTATTTCCAATTGTGCCTATAATTCGATGCCGTACTTTAGGATTGCTCCGAATTGTAATCTTTTAGTCTTTTCTGTCATGGCCCTTCATTTCTCCTTGCGAATCGAATATATCTTAATGTTCGGGATATCTTCTTTTTGTATGGAAGCACGCTTGACCCCTGTCTAGCGGGTTTCCCGGCTGCTTAATGAGGCTCTGAACCAGTCTTGTATTAAGTTCTGGGCCTATGTTTCGTGTATATAGAGCGTTGGCCCGCTACAGCTGCGTTCAAGAACGGTTTCCTCGACCCGATAAGAGAAGAAGGACTCCGTTACTGTGCTGAGCCATTCCCTCCAAGACCGCAAGCCAAGTCCTGGACAGCAACGAGCTTGAAGTTCTCAACCAGTAAGCAACAGAATACACGGCAAAGTATCGCGTGTATTTGTAGAATCTCTGGATGGCGCAAGTTAAAGGTGTTATAGGAGGGTGTTCTGATGATGTGGTTGTGCTTTCAAGATCTATTCTAAGATCTAGAAATAGCTTCATGATGTATAAATTTCTAAAAGTAAACGCAAGATGAAATGCATTATACCCCCTAAAAGTCCCTTTGGTTCTTGCATTGAAATCTGCTTCATTATCTAGCAAGATCTGAATCCTGAATGTAAATTGGTCTATGTCTGTATAGGCAGCAGCAAGTAGTGGAGTAAAACCATTTGGCATTCTTGCATTTGCATTAGCACCTCTCCGGATCAAAGCCTTCATAGTTGAATATTGACCCGGTCCAAGAGTAGCCGCATATAAAGCCTCGTCTAAGGAGGTTGCTCCCATTTCTAAATGAGTTTGAACATGACGTTGCAATCCACGCCATGCGCACCAGGATAAAGTGAATTGCTTATATCTTTGAATAGATAGCTAGTAGAGGAGCCTGTTGAGCGCATGATAGTTTCGACGATTTCTCCGAGAAAGAAAATTTATGTCTCTGAATTTAGGTAGGAAACTGGCAATACAAAGCAGGTGCTCGTCTGGTAGCGTACGAAATGGCATTGTGAAAATCGCCCAGGCCGGGGTCGATCGAGGTCACGCAGTGGCATCTAGAGCGTGAATTCGAACACTGGCGATGTGAAAACGGAGAATCATGGAGAAAAGCCAAGTATGTCGCACTTCGTATTTCTATCTCATTTTAAGGTAGCCATTACTGCCTCGCCAGTGGTGATTGTTGCCTACCAGGCTTATCTCAATCTCAGACTCTCGCACGCAGAATATTCCTTGTCTCTGTTGCTCAGACTATAGCTGCTAGACCTAGTCGGTAGCTTCATAAGAATCTACTATGTACAAGCTGGTGAGTCAAGGGCCCTGTAGGCACGTGATTGATGACCTTCAGCAGCCAATAAGCACCCTGAGGGTGCTTATGTAAAATATTTATAGGGAGATCGATCGGGGAGTCCTCTCTTATGTTCCGGCGCTTCTTCAGGGCTTGTCAGAAGTTCGCCATCTTTCTTCAGAATTCTCGATTTGACTCAGTTTTACATATCTTCTTCGAAATATCTACGACACCGCTCATCGATTCATGGCTGCTCTGTATAGTCTTCTGCTGCTTCCGGCCCCGCCCTCCCCCGCAGTGCGCCAGTTGAAGCAGGTCTATGAGCCAGCGTTGTCGCATATATTCTCAAGCATTGCGCAACTGAACGCCTCCGGCGAGATATATAAGCTTGATGTTGCACTATTCATTCCTCAGCTCCTGTCCGCTCAATACCAACCTCGAACAAAGGCGTTTGCTAGTATCCAGAAACTTCTGGCCAACTTCTACACACTGGTGGGAGCTATCAGCGCTGAGAAGGATTTAGAACTGGACGCACCAGGAGGAGTGGATGTTCGCGTCTTCTTTGTTGATAACGCAGAATATGAGGAGACTGAGGACTGGAAAAGAATACAAGGACCAATCATTGATCTTAAGACGTTGGCAACTTCAAAGAGACCGTGGGATCATGTTTACGTTCCAAGCACAACAGAAGGAGAGCTTCTAGGAGCCGCGCTGTCAACACATGGGGTCACCATCGCTAATACTAAACTGCCTGCTAGTACTACATCCAGCACAACAGAGACGATCATATGCCCCGACGAGGAGCGATCTACAAGCCACGCCGCAGTCATCGTAGGCGGAACATTTGATCATCTCCATCTGGGACATAAATTATTGCTCACGGCCACCGCATTAGCACTAGACGTTACGAGAGATAAGAAAATCCTCGCAGTCGGTATAACCGGTGATCAGATGCTGGTGAACAAGAAATTTGCAGAGTATCTCGAGAGCTGGGAAGAGAGAATGCAAGGAACATTGGCATTTTTACGGGCTATCGTCGATTTCAATCCTCCAGAGACTTCGTCTGCGGATCTCACGCGCACAGAACAGCCGGGACCGAATGGCAAACAGGTTTCGTTTCAGGTGGCGCCAGATATAACTGTGCGGTTGGTACAGATTGATGATCCGTTCGGCCCGACCATTACGGAGGAAGTATTTAGTGCTTTGATAGTGTCAGCAGAGACACGATCAGGTGGACAGGCTGTCAACACGGAAAGAAATAAAAAAGGATGGGCATCGTTAGAGGTGTTTGAAGTTGGTGTCTTGCAAGCCGGAGAAGCACAAGAGGTGGCGGGTACGTCAGCCAGTAGCTTCGAGTCCAAGATCAGTAGCACTGACATTCGACAACGTCGAATGAACAGTACCACTAGCAATCTTTAAACGGGCTTCGGCCCTGCACTGACAGGCCGGATTTGTATCAGTAGCACCTGACCGAAGTATTGAAAGTATTTGAACCAGTGGTGGTGATTGTGCCACGTAGGTGACATTATAGTGGAAGAGCCGAATGTATGTAGTCTTCATCCAGATGATCTGTTAAGCGTCCCTATCCAATGAAGTGGGAAGGAAGTATTCAAGTCGGAAGAGATTGTAGACCTAGATCTGCTGAGGGACGTAAGCTATCACCGTATGACAGAGTAGGTGACTTGTTGTGATCTTGCTGGCCGGTGAGCAGGGGTGAGTAGTGATCGTAAACAATATCCGATGGAGACATCGATATTTCAACATCATTGGTTCGTCAATATCAACAGACTAGCCTAGTTGATGCACTTCCATGTCGATGCGAGTCTTTTCTCCGATTCTCTGCTGATCCATAGGTAGGCGACGATGTGCGTTTCTGCAGCGTCCGGCAGCTGTCTGTGAAGTCTTGACGGAGGGGCGGCAACGAGAACCACTGAGAGGGGTGCACGGCGCAATTAAAGATCGGGACCATGGGACTTGTTCTGACGGGGGAGACTTGGATGAACTGGTTGGATGTGTTTCGTCGTTAGTCTATGAGCGGGGTCGGTCGAGTGTAGTCCAGAGGAAGTCTAGAGAGCCGTACCTACGTCGTCCTAGGCTAGGTAACCGCCGGGCCGTGCACTGCAGGCATCCTCCCGTTCTTCACGGCCTTCTCCAACCTCCAATCGATTCCCCCCTCCCGCTTGATCTCTGCACCCGCCAGAACCTCGTCTATTTGCGCTCTCTCTCCTGATACGGTTGCGCTGCATGTGGCTGCATGCTGCTCCGGATCTCCCTGGGTCGATTTCGGTCATGTGACCGCCGTGTGGGTGGTCTTCTAGCGCATGAGAGGTCCGCCGATTCTTCGAGCGAGCGGGCAAGTAACCTGGGATCCGCTCGACTGCTGCACGTTGAATGTAATTAAGTCAGGCCAGCATGCATGGCTGCTCGCTGTGGCGGTGGTGACATGAGACCTCCCCCCCCCAAAACCCAGTCCAACCCAATCCAACCATTGCAGAGCTGCCAGCTTGTTTCTGCAGCTTTTCAAACCGTCGTCGTTCTCTGTCCTCGAATGATGGCATATCCCCTGTCGCCTACTATAATAATAGGAGTAGCGGTTCCCCCAGGTTTAAGACAATCTCGGCCGCTCAATCCAGTGCCACGACTCGGACTGTTGAAAGGGGTGTTGCGGACATTTCGACAATAAATTGCGACTTGATCCGACTTATCATAAATCAATTCCAACCGCGTTCCGTCTACTCTTGCGTCTCTCTATGCCAATTGTCGCGCGCCAGACAGCCGGTGAGTCGGCTGCCTGCTCACGAAGCCGATGATTATGATGATGAATGAGCCCGGCCCCATCAATTATTTGGCCGACGAACTGCTGACTTCGATCCTCTCCTTTTTGATCGCCGACACGGAGTTTCCGGATGGACGCGAAATTCTGCAGGATTACGCTTTTCCGCCGTACAACAATAAACGAAATGGAACGAATGCGGTGGCTTCACGGGGGGAGAGAACCGATCTGGACAGGTATAGGCTTGTATGCACACGGTTTATGAGGATTGCGACGCCGTGGAAGTTTCGTCGCTTTACATTGAGATTTTCGGTGGAGGGGTTTAAACGATTGAACGAGTTGGTGGATATGCAACAGGCTCACCATACGCGATATTTTACATACATGGTCCGGCCATATTATCAAGGACGTGGTCTGTATTACTCGCCTTGGTCACTGTTCTATGACAACAACTGATAGAGTTTGTTTTAGATTGGGAGCGATTCCTCGCCGAGATTGCGCGTGATTACCCTACGCTATCCGAGATTCACACTGCCCGACTTGCCGATCAAACCTCGCTGGTTAAGAACGCGCGAGATATTCTGTCATTGAAAAGGGCGCTGGTCGCGTTTTCCTCTTTGCAACAAATCAAACTTCTCCGATTACAGGACAGGGCGGATGAAGATATCGTGGAACGAGCGAGACAGTTGGGTGCTGTTCGAGACGTCAAGCTCGACTGGGAGCCGGCATGCTCGCGCGCAATCGAAGGGCTGGCATTGGCATTGATGGGATCTAGCTGTCAGTCTGTCAGGTTTTTGGGTCCTCAATTGAGCCCGGAGGCCGCGCTCAAATTACTGAATGCACCCAGGGTGGCCATGTCTGCCTTGGGCGAGCGACTCACATGCTTGGATATATATTTTCACTCGGCCTCGGACGTGACGGCACTCATGTCAAAATTGTCGACTACGTTTAGAGATTTCTTCCAAGCAGCGCGAAACCTTGTTACGATAAATGTCGGGTTTCCGGCTGATAGTCCATTGAATTTGCACTTAGAAGACGTTTTCCACCACATACATTGGCCGCGATTACGGAGTCTTGGGATTCAAGGCTGGCGATTACATTCGTCTGAAATCAGCGCAATCGCGCGGCGTCATCAGTCGCAGCTTAGAGAACTACGTCTACCGTATGTTTACCTACTGGACGGAAGCAGATGGTGCGACGTCCTTTCCATACTCCACGATGACATGGAACGACTCGAAAAACTCAATCTTCAACATATCAATTATGCATCTCATTTCAACACAGAAATCATGAACGGAATCGAAATACCACCAGGGAGCACAACAGATGAAGACGAACAGAGAGAAGAAGATGATAACGACGACACAAACCACAACGGTGGGGTTGAGCCACCTCAATCAGATACAGACTCCTCATCTATCCTCTCAATACACGACTCGCAAAGCGAAATATCATCAGAAACGGAAGAATCATATCGACAGCAGCATCGTTATCCATACCATCAGCACCACCAGAACCAGCGAGATCTACAATCATTATCAGAGCAGGAACTAAGCATGCTTACAGCAAATGATCTAGGTGATAATGGGATATACGTGAAACGGGAGCAGTGGCATATATGGGAAAAATGGGTAGTTGTATCAAGGCGTCGGTTGTAGTTTGGTTGGGTTTAAAGAGGGGATGGGATATAATATCATGAACATTGGCCGAGGCAATGCAATAAAATGGTTTTATTTTAGAATTTCTAGTTAGCAAGCATTAGTTTTTGGTGGGTGTGCATCTCGAGAGAGATCATGCATGTATTTTGCTTGAAGAGAAAGAATGTATTGTAACGACTGATACACTGTAATAAAAAATTGTCTCCTCAACCAATCAGAGACTCGAATTGGCGGAATGAACCTGGTAATCAATACAACTATGGCCATTGTTCTATCCGATCTTCTTCATCATCCAGATATCCAATGCCAATCCGATCTAAACTCGCCATTACATCTGATATATAGCCATCCCATCCTACCCTCAAACAAATTGCTCGCCTCGGCGACAATCCCTCACCCATGCCCTCCTCAACAGCCGCAACAGAAACGACAACAACCTCAACACCAGACTCAAACATAAACCACGCCTCCTCCCTCGCATACTGGTCCAACATCCCTCCAACCGTAAACGGTATGCTCGGCGGCTTCCCTCAAGTATCGCGCATTGATCTAAGAGGATCCGCGAGTTTTCTCGCCAAGATACGACGATTACTGCAAAACGACCAAGACGAATCGAATAAAGAGACGGAAGCGGGGCAACAATCAGGGCAGCAGGCGAGGAAAAGTAAAAAGTTGAAGAGAGGAGTTGATTGTGGTGCGGGCATTGGTCGCGTCACGGACGGATTTTTGAGGAATGTGTGTGAGACGGTGGATGTTGTTGAGCCTGTTGGGAAGTTTGCGGATGTTATTCGACAAGGTCCTCTAGTTCGACGAAAGAAAACTACACCACCCATACCCTCAACAACGGAGACGAATAATAAGACTAGCGAAGAGAACGAGAAGGCGGAAGGGGAGGAGGAGGAGGAGGAAGGGGTGATAGAAAACATCTACATAACTGGCCTCGAGGATTGGCTTCCCACAGAGAAATACGACCTCATCTGGAATCAATGGTGTGTCGGGCATTTGACTAACGCCCAGTTGACAACATACCTGCGACGAGCCGCCGATGCTCTCACCCCTTCTGGAGTTTTGGTGTTGAAAGAGAATAATTCTACAGATCCCGACGGGAAGGATATATACGATGACGTAGACAGTAGCGTCACCAGGACAGATGAGACATTCAGACGCATATTCAAGGATGCAGGGTTGAATTTGATTAAGGCGGAGGAACAGTTGGGGTTTCCGAGGCATTTGGGTTTATTGCCCGTTAGGAGTTATGCGTTGAGGCCAGTACGGAGGTCATGAAATGATATGAGAAGCCTGCTATTATTTGCGCCGGTGGAATAAAACTACCCCAACTATTTATCCTATTGAAAAGAACAATCAATATCAACGAACGAATTGGATTGGATTCTTGGTATACAGAGTCTGCCACCTGCATCTCAATGAGCGAGTTGATGCTTTTAGTTTGCTAGGAAAGCGCCAGTGAATACTGAGGTGATTCGTTCAGCTGTGCTTTGACCATTGATGCCCCTTTCGGTTGACTTTTCGCGATCGACGTGAGCATCTTCGGGTTTGGAGGATTGATCTTCAATCGTATCTTTAGGTTGGAAGACATCCTTGCTAGGCTGCTCTTTAGCTGGTGCCGGGACTGAGGGCTCACGAGCAAGAGCAGATGTAACCTCGGGCTCTGCAGCTGGTTCTTCAGGGGCAGGGGCTTCTGTCGAAGGTTCCTTCGGAGCCTCGTCGGTGTTTTCAGTCCCTGCCTGACCATTGACTTCGGTCTCATGCTCAGCGGCATCCTTCATCTCAGTATCAGCTTGCTCTTTGGCAGCAGCCTCCTTTGCAGCTGCTTTGGCCTCTTTAGCGGCAGCCTTGGCAACGGCCTTCTTCGCATCTGCCTCTTGCTTGTCGATCAAACCCATGATGAAGTTCCATTCTTGGGGTGTAACGCGCGACACGCTCACGCGAGACTGGCGCAATGTCTGCATGTTCTCTAATGCCTGGCCCGAAAGAGCATATGACTTGAGAGTCTCCAGGGTCACAGGCTGATCGAACTTGCGGCGGAACTCGACATGGACGCATTCCCACTTGGGGTTCTCGCGACTGGACTTTTCGTCGTAGTATGGGTGGTCGGGGTCAAACGCAGATTCTATTGTCACAAAAGTAATTAGCAGGGAACGCAAATCCATCGTCGTCACTTTCTCAGACGTACCATCTATGGAATGTTCTTTGACGATCTCCATTTGTCCCACAATACCGGGAACCTTGCAACTGGAGTGGTAGAAGAACGCGTAGTCACCCTGCTTCATAGCGAGCATATTGTTTCGAGCTGTTCATGTAAGTATGTATTGGACCATCGAGCCTGATAATAGATACATACCAACGATGTTGCGAACACCTATCATCATAGTTAGCAACAGGATAAGTCTCACATCACCAAGAATACATGCCATCCCACGGCTCAGGCTCCGTGGCCGCTTGTAGATCATCAATCGAAAACTTGACATCAACGCCCTTGACGATTCGCGATTCCGGTTCCGCTTTCATAAGCCAGTATGATTTACCGTCGGGTCCGAACGCATCCTCTTCAGCCACCTCAATTGTTAGGTCGGGCTCTTTCTCCTTTAAGAATGCAGGTGTACGAGGTGCCCTGGTGACCTTTTGCTTTTTGACAAGCTTTCCAGTCGACGACTTTTGCGGGACTTCTTGCTTGGCTGCTTTGCCAGCAGTGCGCTTCCTCTTCTTACCGGCGACTTCGGTGGAAGTCGGATCGGTAGATTTGGGTGGTCGACCGCGTCGTTTACCAGGCTTACCTGCAGTTGTCTTGGTTTTGACGATGGATGATTTGGTTTTGGGCTTGACAGTGGCCTTTTTGGCAGGCGCGGTGGGTTTAGCAGGTTTACCTTGAACCATTTAGTCAGCTTTTATTTACAGAAATTCTTTTTTTTCGCATGATGGATTACCTTTCTTGACGGCTGGCGAGGCGGCTGTCGCAGCTGGACGACCTCTCTTCCGGGGCGTTTCCTGAGCTTGAGCCTTGGCAGCAGGAGCAGCGCGTTTCGCAGGCGATGGCTTAGGAGCAGGAGCAGCAGCTTTGGTCCTTGCTGCGCGTGGTGGGAGCTGAGGGAATCGCTTGGGGCGCGAAGCTGCCGCGGTCTGTGAGCCAGTTGGTTTGCGCATACGCTTGGACGAGGGTGTAGTCGCGTCGGCGTTCGCGACCGTGGAGGTGCGCTTTTTGGGTGGCATGGCGCATGAGGAATTGAATCGTTAGACCGATCCAATGGTATAAAGGGAAGAGAAATTGATGCAATTGAATGGATACAGAAAAGGTGGATGGAGGGATGCGACCATCTGCAAGGTAGAGCATGCGGTTGTTTATCGCGCTGGGGAAAGTCGGAAGCTGACCAGTTCGGCCTGGAAATACTCTTCTCCGCGTTTGTCTCATGCAGCCAATCAGCAAAAAGTCAATATTGACATCCATTGTCAGCATTCTTCAGCTTTATTACTCTTAAACGATCATGATCAGTTATCATGCACCACCCTTGGTACAAGTCTAGTTTAGATTGTCTACACTCATGTGCAGCTTGAATACGAAGTACTACATCGGGATCGATAAGGTGGATCGCGGAAAGATGTCCGCTTGCCGATTTGCCGATTCTTTCTTGAGTCACTATGGGTCGCTTTCTACAATTTTTATTTTTTGTGTGCTGGGTCTCTGCTTTGTCGTTTGGCGATATATGCTGAGACTCTCCATTTCGGCATTTGGAGAGACCTCGAGGTGTACAGTGTACCCAAGATCACTGTCCGTAAGAGGAAGTCTGGAAGCGCGCTGAAATTTCCATTCCTGGAATCCCCTCGTTTCTGATCTCTCCTACCATCATAACTCTAGAGACCAGATCTCTGAGGATCACAATATGACTCAAGAAAGATCAGGAACCAGATCAGAGTCGCCATCATCTGATATGCAAGATGCTTTCGCAATAAGTTCAGCGCCAGCAGAACCTAAAGCGGCAACAGCGCCACAGCCGAGCGAGAAGGGTCTTGTTGATACTCCGCAAGATGACATGAAATTCGCAGATAAGCATCAATACCACACACAAGAAATTGAGTATCTCTACCTCGACTTCGACACCGAACTACCCACACCTGCTGGACTGTCCGATACAAAAGACGGCTCCACACCGCCGCCGTGCCCTAATCTAAAAAAATATACATCTCCGTTCCTCTGGTCCAGCAGCCGCAAGTCCATGACAACATGGTTGGCATGCGGCGTCACGCTTCTGGCTGCGTATTCAGCAGGTGAATACACACCAGCATCATCGCAGCTGCTCTCTGAATGGCACGTAAGTCAGGTTGCTTACAATGTCGGTGTGACCACTTTCACCGCTGGGTTCGGTATTGCGCCTATGGTTCTGGCGCCGTTTTCTGAGATTAATGGGCGACGACCGGTGTTTATTGCGAGTGGTATTTTGTTCACGGCTTGTATTTTTGCGTGTGGTGGAGCGAATAATTTGGCTGGCACACTGGTTGCCCGATTCTTCAAGGGTATTGGTGGATGTATGTAATATTCCCTTTGACGTTTTATAGTCACGTACTGACTGTGGATAGCAACGTATTCGACAATGGTGGGCGGAGTCATTAGCGATATCTACCACGCCGAAGACCGCAACACACCAATGGCCCTCTTCGCTGGAGCAGCGCTCTTCGGAACAGGTCTGGGACCTTTGATTGCTGGAAATATTGTTGCTCGCACATCATGGCGATGGATCTATTGGTCGCATGGTATCGTCAGCGCGGGTTTTGTGATCTTTATGTATTTCTTCTTGAAGGAGACTCGAGGTAGCATTCTGTTGAGTCGAAAGGCTCGCGCACTCAATAAGTGGTATGATAGTCTTGAAGAAGCTGGATACTATGGATTGCTGCTGCCGTCAGAAGAGCCGCAGAAGAGGGTTGTTCGTCGGATTCGATGGAAGGTGAAGGCAGATGAGGAACGACAGTCGATTGTTCAGATGATTAGTGTCTCGTGTTATCGCCCTTTCCGTAAGACTGTCATCTCATGTTTTTGGTGACTCGGCTGACTTTGATACAGACTTGCTATTCACGGAGCCTGTTGTTTTCTTCTTTTCTCTTTGGGTAGCCTTTAGCTGGGCTGTCCTGTATTTGCAACTCTCCTCCGTTCCGCTCGTTATGGAAACCAACCATAAATTCACAGTTGCCCAATCCGGCGACGTCTTTGCAGGTGAGTCTGCATTATCATCGGTCCCGTCGAAAGGCACTAACAATCTCTTCAGCAATTTCTGTCGGCGCGATCCTCGCTACACTGCTCAGCATCTACCAAGAGAAAATCGCCATTCGTGTTGGCAAAATGTCAAACACCCCCGAAGGTCGTCTATACTTTGCCTGCATTGAATCCATCCTGATGCCCGTTGGATTGTTCTGGTTTGGATGGACGTCGTTCTCGTCCGTGCCGTGGATTGTGCCCTCGATTGCCGTGGGTTGTGCAACCATGGGTATCTTCTCGGTGTACCTTGCCGTGTTCAATTACCTGGCCGATACGTATCACCGGTACGCGAGTTCTGCCATTGCGGCGCAGTCATGCTGTAAGTTCATCCTGTGTTATCAATATACTTCCTGTTTGCTGATAATGTCCATCAGGTCGAAATCTTCTTGGAGGAGTTTTTCCTTTGGTGACGAATGCAATGTTTAATAACCTTGGGTTCCCGGCTGCATCTAGTCTTTTGGGCGGCATCGTGAGTTACATAGTCATACGATGTTTCAAGTCACTAATATTCTTACAGGGCGCACTGTTGACAATCGTCCCTTGGGTACTCGTCTTCTACGGTCCGAAGATTAGGGCTCGAAGTAAATTTGCCAGTGTATGTTTATCCTCTCTCGTGATAACATCAGTTGCTAATTGATTTCAGGAATTGGTGAACCAGCATTAGTCTCAGCATATGATACCACTGTTTTCACATGTTTCCCATTTATTAATGACCATATACGGAGTTTTTGCACATATCCTGTCTGTTGGAGCATATCATACATAGTATGATGTTTCTTAGCATCCGTCTTCTACCAGCCCTGTCAATTGCGCCATCTCCTTCCCATTCAATTGGTTGAGCTGGCAGTCTTTTGTTCATCATTCGGCCGATACTCTCGGGTGAGAAGTTGTTGATTTATGTAGATATTCCCACCAAGCATATATACGGAGGTGCCTCGCCAGAGGGGCTGAGTATTGAGATAAGCAATAATGAAATTACCCATCTAAGACTACACAGAGAAATGACACAAACTGCCAGAATTGAATCTTCTGCCTCATGTCCCAATCGAGACTAGCGTCGGGCTAGGTCCGACCCCCACCTGCGAACCTCTCGCCCGAGAGCCTGATTGGTCGATTCGCTCTCTGCTGTGATTGGCTGCCAGAGCAAGGTGATGAGGTAATCAGGAACTCCGAATTTGTCTAACCTCCTCACATCATCATCAGCCAATCAAATACGTTCTGCCGGGCGGACAGCAGCGATGGCGTGATCGCAGCAAAGATGATGTCCATTACTGTTCGAGCTTGACGCAAGGGTAAACAGCTGCCATTGCGCCTTCCCAATGGGTCAGCACTCAGAACACGAGGGGGAAGGAGGGGGGTGGATGCCTGAGGGGTTGCGAGGCTAAATATTTATAAAGAACCGGAATCTTCTGCTGGACACGTTTCTCCTTCTCTCCTCCCTAGCAATAATATCAAACCTTTGAATCCATCTTCTCTCTATTAACATCTATTTCGATACTATATCCCCTCATTCTTCACAATGGCCACTCCTGAGCGTGTTCCCCTCCGTCTGGGCTCTACTGCCCCTAACTTCAAGGCTGAGACCTCCAAGGGTCCCATTGACTTTCACGAGTTCATTGGCGACAACTGGGTCGTCCTCTTCTCTCACCCTGTATGCTCGTTTCCCCTTCGAAAATATTTAAAACAACGTCTAATAATCTCGTAGGACGACTTCACTCCCATCTGCACCACCGAGCTCGGTGCTTTCGCCAAGCTCGAGCCTGAGTTCGCTGCCCTCGGCGTCAAGCTCATCGGATTGAGTGCCAACAACGTCGACTCTCACCACGCCTGGATCAAGGACATCAACGAGGTCAACAACGCCAACCTCACCTTCCCCATCATTGCCGACTACGACCGCAAGATCGCCTACCTCTACGACATGCTTGACTACCAAGACACTACCAACGTTGACCAGAAGGGTACGTCTACCCCCTAGAGGATTGGACTAAGCATTCTAACGTGATATAACAGGCCTCCCCTTCACCGTCCGTACCGTCTTCGTCATCGACCCCGCCAAGAAGATCCGTCTCACTCTTGCCTACCCAGCCTCCACCGGCCGTAACACCGCCGAGGTCCTCCGTGTTGTCCAGGCTCTCCAGACCACCGACAAGAAGGGCGTCACCACCCCTATCAACTGGCTCCCTGGTGACGATGTTGTTATTCCTCCTACCGTCTCCACTGAGGCTGCCGAGCAGAAGTTTGGCAAGGACAACATCCGCGTCGTCAAGCCGTATGTCTTTTCCTTTTCTTGGGTATGACACTTTTGATACTGACATTTTTCAGTTACCTCCGATTCACCAACATTGGAAAGTAAATGTGTGTGTGTGATGTAAGAGCGATGGATGTACGAAAAGCAGATGCTTTCAAATATTCTAATATTTCCCTTGTGATGCCTTATGATACCGACAAGACGTCAGATCTTGAGTGAACGATACCATCAATATTCTTCTTCTACAAATGCATGACTAAGTCAATCGAGTTGGGGGATTATATCAACTACCAATCGACTGTGCCAAAGACTCGTAATACAAATCAATCTTGGTCTTGGGCACATTCCTGCCCTGATTCTCAAAAATCGTCTCCATAGCTTGGCCAATGTATCCTCCAACGAGGCAAACTCCTCTTTCCCCATTATCTTCAACACCTCAATACTCCGCCGATTATCCACCTCACCCTTATCCACCACCTCCTGTCCATCTGTAGGCAAAGCCTTCAATCCAATTCTTCCCGGAAACCGTCTATGCAGAATCTCCACTATCTGCGTCCAGCTATATTGGCCCGCAAATGCAAGTACCGCTCACCCTGCACTTCTGGTAATGTCAAAGCAGCAAGATGTAAAAGCGCAGTATCCTCGACATCAACGTACCACTGCGGAGGCAGGATTGACGGCGCAACTGCATACCCCTTTACGACTGCATCCAGGACAGCAGCGGTACTGCAATAGCCCATACGGGGCGGAGATATTGCGATGCCGAAATTGACGTTGGGCACGGCGGTGTTGAAGCTGAATGGTACTGGTGCGTGTTCGCGAACCCAAGCGAAGGAGGCTTGTTCGGAGAGGGCTTTGGATGCGGCGTAGAGTTTTATGCCGTGCCAGCGAGCCTTGATTTTATCTTCGTTGAGCTCGTTCGGGGACAGCTGGGGTGGAGGTTTGTTGAATGGCGTCGGTGTTCCAGGTCCCTGCGTCGATTGTATATGGCACACCCGTCGTCGGCAACGCGCATGCCGCGAGTGAAGAGGTGATGACCACGCTCTTGACGCTCGCTACTTTCGAGGCAGCCTCTAAAAGCGCCAAAGTCGAGTTTACGGTATCATCAATGATGGTATGATTCCCCGGGTCCATGGATGTATCCATAGCCAAATGCGCGATGCCATACACACCATCCAGTAATCCGGGCGTACCCCATGCATCCGGAGCATATATGTTGGGGACTCCGACAAGCTCAAACCGCTCACCGAAGTAAGTCTTCATCCAGGCACGCGCTGCGACAGAGCGGACGGTGCCGCGGACGGAGTAGCCACGCTCCAAAAAGAGGGAGATGGTGACGCTGGCGAGGTAATCGTTTGCGCCGGTTAGGAGGATTGGGCCGCGGGGGGGGGGACACATATTTCCAAGGCTGATTTTGCGAGATTGAGACTGCAGGTGGTGGTTGACATGGATGTACCTGGGATACAGAGGCTAGAGGAGGGAGGATAGGGGTTGATATAGTCATCAATTGATCGGAGGCATTGCTATAAACAGCCTGTTACCTACATAGATATGTATCAGTATCTGAAGACACTGGTACATGTACCGCTGGAAACCGGCCAAGGCTCTACCCTCCAAACCATCGGACCTTTTGACAACCCACGAAAGAAGCGTCCTCACTCCATGAGTCGGCGTGGATGCGTGGCATGTAAGCGTCGGCGGGTAAAGGTACGCCTCCCATTCACGCCTTTTGCCGGCAGCATGAGAACCTGATCCAAGGGTCAAAGTGCGACGAGCATCTCCACTGCTCCAGCTGCACAAAACGCAACATCCAATGTCTCCAGCCATCCGCCCTGCACATCATCGGCACAAGTCTTTCCACGACTAGCGCCCTTTTCAAGGTAGACATAAATCCGACAATTAGTCTATTACACCTCAAATTGTTTCATCACTGGGATAAGCAGACGCGCTCGACGCTGGCGTTTTCGCAGATATGGCCTGTTATGACGCAGCGGGCTTTAAATGTAGCCATACCCATACCTCCATCCAAGTGATGACATGTACTGATTTGCTAAAAGGAAGAGTTCATCATGTCCGCCATCCTATGCCTCGCAGCTTTATCTCGCATTCCTCTGCCCCGATGACACTAAATATGCACACGCATCAATGCACCTAATCATCAGAACAGTACAGCTCTTTCGCAAAAGCTTATCCCGCCCCTTTACGAAAGATAACTGCGAGTCATTGATGGGAGCCGCACTGCTCATTAATAACATCTGCTGGTCCTATCTCGACTTTTTGCATGATAATAGAGCCGGCAAAAAGGCCCTGAATCTTGAGCATGATCAGCTATTTTTAATGAGTCCGGGGATTGTGAGGCTGTGGTTTGCGGCTATGCCTGTTTTATTGATCAAGGGAGCGTGTTTGTGCAACTTACGAGAGGGGATCCGAGGGGTAGGATTGAGAGGGCTTTGATCGAAAGGGGGGAGGATCCGGCGAGATTTGTAGAGCCGTTTATGGGGATGTGGGATGATGATCGGTTGCAGACGCGGAATGCAGGTTGTACGATGGTTAGGATGGGTGGTGATGGGCCGACGTCTTATGGGTGGCGTTTTCTTCGGGGATTAGAGAGAGATTTGTTGCCATGTCGTCGCAATACCTTGGAATGTGACGGAGGACATGATGAGCAGAATGGACTGCTGTATCTCAGAGACACAGTCACTAAACTGACTACCTCGCTCGACCATCAAACCGAGTCATCTCGCTCGTCTTTCAAATACGTCATCCGCCGCATGTCGCCTCTTTTGTGTTGTGCCGCATTGCTCGACGCTACAGGAGTTGAACCGACTGTCAAATCGTGTGCAACAGATATCGAGCAACTATTCTACGGATTCCCCATTCTGTGCTGTGGCCCTGTTGCCGAGTTGATGTCGCAAAAAGATTCGCAGACGCTGACTTTTCTGTTCCATTTTTATCGGGCTGCGCGTATGCTTCTAACAGGGGACAGATGTTGGTGGGCGTCTAAGAGAAGTGATGTGATGGAGAAAGTCATATTGCAGGAGGTGCAGAGTCGAGGAATCGACACGAACGTGATAATGATAAGATAGGCGCTGCCAACGGTTTGCACGCACTTAACCACAACTGGTTAGCTCCGACCCAGCATACGTATGCTTGAAACGAACTGTAAACTAAACAAGGGGTAAATTACCAATTACGCACCTGTACGCAGGTGTACCCAACCAGATCGTTGGAACACGGCTGTTCCGGTCAAAGCGTCAAGGAACGTGTACGTGAAACAACGAAACATTTCACATGTTCCCCGCCTTGAAGAAACACGCTTTACTTTTTAAGGGATAGCGTGGTACGGGCGAACGTCGTCAGAAGAAAAAAGAACACCACCAAACGCCGGAGGGGGCTGAATCGAGGACCTAAGGGTTCCTTATATTCCTTCACTGACCGGCTTCCACGGTTGACTCGACCCTTACTCTGTGCTGTCTCTTTCTTTGCTTCTGTTCATCGATTCTTATTCGAGCGGGGTGTGCCATTACGATTCGTCGTTTTTTGTTCCCTGCATTTGAGAAAGAACCAGGTCAGTCGACATCGAATCTTATCACGAACAGCAAGACAAGAAGAATGCCGGCGTTACACCACCTCGACTCGTCCTGAGACCAGCACAACCATCCTCCTCTACTACGTACTTCGGAACTAATTGACTTAATTAGTTAATATTATTACACAAAACCAGGAATCTCGGCACATATTTCGTCCAGAAGCACGGTCAGCACAAATTATCGACTTAGCTCGGCACAACCCTTAGCTCGGCACAATCCCTGTATATTCTTTTGTGCTGCTCGGTTGGGATCAGATCGCTGTTATCTTTTGATCAACTTTTTCTTCTTCGCAGTATATATATTTGTGACCGCTGGCGAATGCTTGGATAAGCGATTATTGACGATACACACCGCATAACGGCTCATTGCTGTACATATCACGCCCATAAGAACTGACCATTATTTTTCGTTATTCGATCTGAACGTGCGATACGATACCAGTCGATTAATATATTGAATACATATCTCTTTCGAACATCATAATGTCACGAAGCCAATCGAGTCTGAGTCTGAGCCAGACCGACAGAGAAGATGGCATCTCACCAGCCCCCAACCTCGCAAACTCGACAATCTCCGGCCCCATGAACCTCTCCGGCCTGGTGTGCAACGTGCGCAGAACAACCGGCCGCGAACCTCGAGCTCTCGTCGGTGCGACCACAACCATTCTAGGTGATAAACTCTACGTATTTGGCGGCCGCTCCGTGTCCAAGTCCCATTCCCACGTACAACTCACTTCGGACTTGTACGAGTTGGATCTGGTGCGGAGACATTGGTCCAAAGTGGAGGTTTCGGGCGATGTTCCTGCTCCGCGGTACTTTCATAGTGTGTGCGCGTTGG
This sequence comes from Talaromyces verruculosus, assembly GCA_038993655.1. Classification (NCBI taxonomy): domain Eukaryota; kingdom Fungi; phylum Ascomycota; class Eurotiomycetes; order Eurotiales; family Trichocomaceae; genus Talaromyces; species Talaromyces verruculosus. The sequence goes on along the minus strand of JBBVQN010000027.1, from coordinate 108,693 downwards.
GGGATACGAAGTTGGTCTGTTATGGAGGAATGTCGCCGGCGGATTCGGCGACGCAGCAGCATAGTTCGGATGAGCAGACAGACGTACAAGTTATGTCGGATATACATATATACGATGTTATCACACGGACGTGGACACGCTTGCCTGCAAAAGATCCGCCGTTAGGTCGATATGCGCATTGTGCCACGATATTGCCCTCAAGCGCATGCTTTACATCGGCCAATGCGCCGTTGTCGGCTATACACAACAACCCGTCTTCGGGGAATCCGCATCAAGGCTCAATTGGTCCTGATATTGACGGATATGGCGGCGCCGAAATGATTGTTGTGGGCGGACAAGACACCTCAAACCACTATATTGAACAAATCAGTGTGTTTAATCTTCGGAGTCTAAAGTGGACATCTACCAGCCCGCTAGGAAGGAGCTGTGGTGCTTATCGCAGCGTCGTGGCACCATTGACTAGCATGGATGTATCAGAGCTCGGCAGCGCAACAGAAGACGGCGCCAGTAATTCGCCTGTTGACGGTACTGAAAACGGCACTTCAATGCTGATATATTCCAACTATAATTTCCTAGACGTCAAGCTGGAACTCCAAGTACGCCTCCCAGATGGCCGGTTATTGGAAAAGCCTATGTACGGAGACGCCTCTCCTCCGGGATTGCGATTCCCCAATGGTGGAATCATTAATAATCACTTGGTTGTTAGTGGTACATATCTTACATCATCTAAACAAGAGTACTCCCTATGGGCATTGGATTTGAGGACTCTTACTTGGTCGCGCATCGACGGCGGTGGCACGGTTTTTAGCAACGGCAGCTGGAACAGGGGTGTGCTGTGGGAACGTCGAAACACGTTCGTAATCCTTGGAAATCGGAAGCGAAGTTTGGTGGACGACTACAACCATCGCCGAATCAATTTCTCGCACTTGTGCATGGTGGAGTTAGAGGCTTTCGGACTTTACAACAACCCCTGTCGAACATCACCAACCTCTGGATATACCTCCGTCAGCGCGCCGATGGTCCCGGCTTCCCTGCAATTGAAACTCGCGCAATTAACGACTGGCGGCCGGCCGCTTTCAGCTGCGTCAGATGAATTGGGTAAAGTTGCATTCTCAATGCCGGAGATGGCAGACATGGAACTGCAAGCTCGAGGTGGCGAGCGCATACCGGTCAGTTCCCGGATGCTAGCCAGACGGTGGGGACCGTTTTTCATCCAGTTGCTCCGCGAAGCATCTGATCCCGGCATTGCAGAAACCGCGACACTGCGTGGTGCGGCCGGTGCAGGAGGACCTGGTCATCCGAGTCGCAACTCCAGTATCACAATTACCCCTTCTCTTGGGTCGGGTCACAGCTTCTCCAATGCTAGCACACTGGCTAGCGACAGTAGCCATAGCTTATCTTCTCCGCACTCGCGTCTTCTCGCAAACCTGGATGTTCCATCTGCACATTCAACTGCGCCGTCTCTACGCCCTCGAGTGCTGTATCTACCGCATACGCTCCAGACCGTCCGCCTTTTGGTCTACTATCTCTATACCTCATCCTTACCTCCCGTGAATTCTCCCCTTTGTACACCATTGATTCTCTGCTCTATCTTGCAACTGGCTCGCCCGTATCAGGTTGACGGCCTGTTAGAGGCCACAGTAGAACGCCTCCATCAAGTCCTAGACGGCCGCAACGCAGCCGCCGTCTTCAACGCCGCCGCCATGGCAGCCGGTGGCGGGCGCGGAACAGGATTCATCTCTGGCATCGGCGGCACCCTCGAAGTCCTCAACGGCGTACACAACTCCATCAACGGCTCCTCAGAAAACACATCTCCCGACGGAGCCGGAGCCGGAGCCGGAGGGCCAGGCGGCTTGCAAACCCAAAACTCATTCTCGTCCCTCTCCACAACATCCGACTCCTCAGACACGCAGCTGGGCCGTCAACAACAACAACGACATATCCGCTCCGACTCCGTTGTGAGTCAATCGCAACAACGACCGCTGAGAGTGAACACGAGCATGTCGCGCTCGCGAAACAATAGCGAGAATTACTACGAGGATTCGTTCAGTGATGCGAGTGCGTCTGGAGCCTCGTCTGCAACATCGACGAGCTTCAGTCATACGGATTCGGATACGCTTGAAGACGGCGGAAGCGGTATTCGCAGTAACCGTGCACGACATGGACAACGAGGCACGGATGCCGAGAGCCGTGGCGAACGGCCCATCTGGACGGGCGATGTTAGCAGTGTGATTGGATTGCAGAAGAGAGGGCTCAAGGGGTTGATGGAGGGGAGGAGGATGAGGGAGCGAAGCGGGGGAAGGTCTGGGGTTGCTGTTGCTGTCGATCAGTGATTTTCATTCTTGTGAATATACGTATCTATCGTTTGGAAAGTTTTATGTAGATGAGCGTTTTGTCTATACATATACCATATATCTATGCAGACATCGGAACTGATTATTTATACATATCCTCCGTCCTTTTCAGACCGGTATACACCAGTTTCTCTGCTGCATCATTGACATCCAGCACTGCAACATCTACCAAATTCATTAGACTCCGTCCTCTCATGATAATTTACGGAGGGAAGGCATGGGGGTCCTCACCACCATAAGGCAAAATCTGACTCGCAATCATTCCACCAACACCACTCTTTCTATCTGCCCACCAGAACAGATTCGCAATCCCTTCCCACGATGCGCTTCCGGGCTTTCTACCTGATTCTTTGGGGTCGTGGTTAACTGCAAAGGTTAAACCCCATCCTTCGGTTTTGGATTCGTCTTCATGGGCTGGCAGAGGCCGCACCGGGGCGTGTTTTGCGAGATGGGGTTTGGCGGCGAGGAAAGGTTTGTTTATGTATCGCGGTAGGCCAGAAAGTTGGTCTGTGAACATTTCTATTCTCTGCATGTTAGATCATCAGTCTTTAGTACGGGTGGTAGGATTTACCATCGACAGTCTCGGGTTTCAGGATCTGGGCTTTGGTTTTGGGACATGTCCCATTATTCAGTAGAACTGCAACAATCTCTGTGCTCCTGTCAGTGCTCTTCCTCTCGTTTTCAAGACAGGAGGGTGACGGACTGCAATAATCCCCAACAGTCCCAAAACACCCCGCACCACCAGAACAAAACCTCTCCTCCGGCCCTTTGCTATCCATCAACGCAAACCTATACAAATGATCCGTCACACTCAACGACCCCTTGTCGTCACGTCGATGCATATACGCCAGCCTCCGCTTCATATCCGGCCCAGGGAAGAAAGAAATATCCTTGATGCCTAGCGGCTCAAAGATGTGTTTCTGAAAGTATTCCTCCAAGGATAGACCGGTAACGCGCTCGACGAGGACACCGGCCCAGTCGATGTTTACCCCGTAATCGAATTTTGTGCCTGGTTGGTTGATCAATGGGAGACCTAAAATGTCGGATGTGTTGCCAGAGAATTCGTCGTAGCCGATTGGCAGGGAGTAGTCAGAGAGTTTGAGGTGGTTGAATGGGTATCCGAAGCCAGCTATAGCATGCCATCAGCCCCGCATGAAGTATCTTTAAGGGGAGGGAGGTACCGGTATGATTCAACAACATCCTCAGCGTAACCCCCCTCTGTTTCTCGACGAGTCTGAATCCGGACTTTAAATCACCCTCGAGGACTTTTACATCTCTCAACTCCGGTGCTATACTCTCGACTTGCTGTACATTGTCCAAGGATAGACTCCCCTGTTCAACAAGTTGCATACATGCTATCCCCGTGATCATCTTCGTGCATGATGCCATCCAGAACACGGTGTCGAGGGTCATCGGTTCGGAATTGAATGGGGCAAGACCCCTGGACCCAGAGGCATGATTGAATAAGATGTCACCAGTGCGATCGATGGCGCAGTAGACGAGGCCTGGGATGGAGGGCGTTGGGCCGGAGGTTGTGCTGTCGAGGAGTTGGCGGAGGGATACTGAGATGTCTGCGGGGAAGTGCGGGGTGACCATATTGTGTTTTGGTTCGATATTCAGGGGAGCGATCTAGACAAATGAATATTTCTCTAGTATTGAGGGAGTATTATAGTAGGTCTAGAGGGGTATAGAATAAGGAGGTCAAAGTGTAAAAAGAGGAAGGAGGAGGAGGATAGGCATGTTGGAGCAAGGGGTCCTCTGTACAACACATGCGGGGTTGTAGATCCCATGTCATCGATGCTGATGGGGCGTATTTATCCAGATACTCTAATCCCAATCAATACTCTAACTAATCAACAGGCTTCACACTCTTAACAACCTTCGCAGGCTGCCCCATCGCCACACTCCAATCCGGAATATCACGACTCACCACCGCCCCCGCCGCAATCGTACACCCCTTCCCAATCCTCACGCCAGGCAGTATAACCACCTGCCCTCCGATCCAACAATCATCCCCAATCACAACCGGCTTCGCATACTCAATATTATCCCTCCGACTCTGCACATCCGTTTCGTGCGTGGCAGCATATATCGACACATTCGGACCGAACATCACCCTATCCCCGATTACCACTATTCCGCAGTCGAGAATGGTGAGGCCGAAGTTTGCATAGAACCTCTCCCCTAGGCTGATGTTGCAGCCATAGTCGACATAAAATGGGGGTTCAATGAAGATTTCGTCCCCCTTTGTGGAGCCTATGAGTTCGCGGAGCCAGGTCATGCGGAGTTTTGCTAAAGCTTCATGGGATTGCAGTTCGGTGGCCTCCGGGGGTGGGAAGTAGGTGTTGTACCGGTTGCACCAGGCGCGGGCTTTGAAGCGGGAGTTTGCTAGTTTGGGGACGAAGGCGTCGTACCTATACATTATAAGTAGGTGTGTTGTGAGATAGGAAAATGGGTATGTACAGCATGCCAGAGATCATGCGCTCGTATTGTTCGCACCAGGGAACTTGGTGTAGGGTTTTGGCGAGGGCTATCTGTTCTTCATCTTTGCGTTCTGCTGCGCCTGAGGATTTGGCGCGGGCTGATGTGTCTGTCATTTTGTGATGTAGGCTGGATATATGGAAGTGTTGACACGTTGATGCTTGTTGAAGCCAAGAAGTTGTTAATGAGGGGCAGTGGAGAGACGGCGGATGCGTTGGCCAACAACGTCTATATGACAATAGGTCAATACAGTGCCATACTCAATCAAGGCTATGTAAGATGGATTTTAGCTGGAAATTATGATCGCTGATTTGAACCACTTTGTGAACCTCATAGCTTCGATAGTGTTCCAAAGCTTACACAACATTTACTCTGATCAATATTGACAGCATACCGTTTGCGAAATGGATGAATTGCTAGGTAGCGACTGTGTGACTTTTCTTAAATGATACTTTATGTTTTATTTCGATTTTATATGTAGGTATAGTTAGTGATGCCTCTGGCTGCCATTAGGGCTTAGGGCTTTGTGTACAATTGCCCTACATCAGGATGCGTTGCTCTACTACTCGTGGTAATATCCAAATTTGAACAAACGCAGTAACATCAATTGAACCAGTCTGAGCTCACATTTGTCTATCGGATACATATGTAGTCATCTTACCAGTTGACATATGTAGCTAGGGCAGATGGTTCTTACCACCCAATTCATCTATACATGCAAGCACTGAGGGTGAATCAGGTAACAAGACCATACCTCGCGAGTAGACGCAAGGATTGAGCTTCTTTGTGTCATGAGCGAAGTTTTCAATGGTAGCTTCCCGGTAGATATGAGGGAACAACCCGAGAAGAACATCCGAGTCTGAATCGCTTGACTTGCGATAATACACACTCCTCCCACCCATGTATTCTTCCCGCTCGTCATCCCAGACATCATAAATGGAGGGCAAAGTAGCAACGATAACTAAACACTCAATGCGGGCATGACGCCAAGTTTTAGCAGCAAGTCTAATAACGTTCAATAACCCTGCGAAGACATGGGATCAAATCATCGAGATGATGGAGGTCTGCAAAATGTTTGATATGATCTATGATCTCATCTTGAACAGTAGCAATCACCACATTGATTGCCTCCTTGGCGTCAGATGTACTGTAGGATGCCTTTAGAGTCTGTTGTCTTCAGTCAGGCCCATGATGAACGGAACTGCGGTTATTATTCGTGAATAATACTGTGAGGCTGTATCATCTTCATCAAATTGACGTCCCAGGGTAAAAATGAAGGGATAAAAGATGCGGTAGGTTAGTATCTTTGATATATAGTGCTGTATATAAGCTTCCCACAATTCTCGTGAGGCAGCAGTGTTGTCTAGAAATTGAGGTATTCCAGGTGGAATCTTCTTTAGGATTTCACTTGGAGGGTCGATTGGGCCATAAGCAAAATGCTCCTGGGACGCATGTCGGATGAGTATATGAAGCTCACTGAAGCAATCCATGCTGCCCTCGAGCAAACAATGTGTCAGGATACTGTTATTTAAGGATTCCTCAAAAGGCTTTACTACTCACAAGAATTTATTTCCGCTGGGCGTTCTTAGCTCTATTGTCTCGCCCGGATTGTCTAATCTCTTCCTGAGCCCGTCGGAGTCATCTTCAAGGCGGTGGGTAACATGACGCATGCCCTCAACATCATTTGCAATCTTTTTCTCTTGGGCCGGATCTTTGTATAGAGTTTCCGTCTCTCTCTCCAGAGTCTGGACCTTCGTTGTAAGTTCCGCACGATCCGCAACAAGATCATGAAGAGTCGTGCGCATTTCCTTCAATGTGGCACGAAGCTGCCTCTCCTGCACTGCTGGTAGATTGTCAGGTAGCAGTATTGCTACTGAATTGTGTCCTTTCCTAATAGCCTGACGTAATAGAGTATATGAATTGATCTCGACTCCTTTTTCCAGTAACAACTGCGCCACAGAAGCATGACCCTTTTCAACAACCCATGACAAAGGCGTCTTGTCATTTTTATCTTGAGAGTCCGGCTGCAAGTCGCCATCGCCAATTATTAGTTCCATTATATTTCAATGCCCTCCTTTCCCAGCGATGTGCATCGGTGTCTGATGCTTTGTAATATGCCATATTTCCACTGGCTTAGGGATTCGCTTATGAGGGTTTTCCCAGTAAGAGAAATGGTAGCATCGTTGAGCAGTTTGGTTGATCCGACGCATTCACAGGATTCCGACAGATCTCCTAGAGCTCTTACATATGACCAGCATAATCTCACATCGCTTGCATTCAGTCAAAGATCTCGGTCACTTTTCAACATATTCTCACAAAGATAGAGCAAAGCTAGATTCCAAGGCTCCTTCAAGTTGATATCCCAAAGATCTGTCAGTAACCTCTGACGTTAAGCGTGCACATGCTGCAAGTTCTAACGCAGAGTCAGAGTTTATGAGCATTCTTGCTAAACAATACAAAACACAACATGTCCAAGAATACTGCCCCGAGTGAGTATACGTCAGCCAGCCGCTTACGAGTACCACCTTTCTCAACTTCAGAAGCACAATAAGACTCCGTTCTGGCCCGAGGGGCGTCAGTGATCGTAGTTAGCCTCTCACCAGATATCACCGCTATGCCAAGGTCTGCTAGGAGAATGTTCTCTTGTTTGATTAAGATGTTTGCGGGCTTGATGTCCCTGTGCCGGATTTTTTGGTCATGGAGAAAAGCAAGTCCGTTTACCAGACATCTAATCCAAGTTGGAAATAGCACGGAGTTTCTCTCGACTTCAAGGTCCGATTTCCATAAATGTATCTTTCAAGATCCGTATCGGCAACCGGATCTAGAATTATGGCATAGAACCGAGAGAATTGAAAGGATTCGATGATTCGTACTACATGAACATATTGAATGCGTTTGACAATCGCTAATTCCTCTTGGATGTGCCTGAGCCGTTTAAGATTATCCAATAGAAGGTTGCCATGTAGGAAGCAATCATGCGAGCCCTAGTCGAATATGTAAGAGAATTTCATGCATGTCCTATTCGCCAGGACCGTCAATAATTGGTAGTGAAGCCACCCCGCCAGACTCCATATATAGACAACTTTTATAGATGCTGTTATTATTCGACTGACATTTTAGTGTGCGAGTCTCCATATACGCTCATATTTGATAGAGGTACGCTACCGCTTATCTATAGATGGCTGAGACTCTAGCAATCTTGGGGCTTGTTGCGGCCGCTCGCCGGTCCTCCAATAATTGATTGAATATTCAAAACCCGGGACAGCATAGTCAGAAAGCGAGAGAACTTCCAGGCGCTAACTAGTCTGGCTCACGATCTTAGATCGTTTCCGTACTGATGACAGCCGAGCACAACTTTACGCCGATATCACACTTGCCCGCCGAGTTCTGGAAGACAATGCCATTTTGTCTGCGCAAAAAGACCGGATTGCGCGAATATTCCAAAAGAACTATTTACAATTGTGGGATTGACAATCTCGTCGATGTTGTTCTTCAAAAACCCAATACGACGTGGTTCTTACGGAGAGTTAACGAGTCGAAAGAACTGAGAAACAAGGTCGAGCAGAGTGAACGAGATATAGCTGAATTTCATGGTCTTATGGGTTTTCGTGACATCTCAACATCTGGGATTGATAACGCTTTATTGGAAACTGGAGACTTCTGCTTCACCGTCGATGCCGAGAAAACACGAATCCAACTCAATGATATGACATTTATTGCTCGAGGATCACGAGCTTTGCCGGGGAAACTTCTCCAAGTATTGTCATCCGGAAATAGATCAATCGAAATGGTGACATGATTCAATCTGTCAGGTAAATCAGGGTCCAGTCTCGGAGCAAATGCCGACCCGGCTCACCATTTAACCGCATATATTGCGGGGAACTGGCCGTGCTTCTTATCTTCTTTCAACATTCATCTTCAAGAAACACAAGAAAACCACCATGGGATCTAAAATGTGAGTAGTTAATGTTTACACCGAAGAAATGTGATCAATATTGATGAATATAGTGACTTCGTCTTGGTGACTGGGTCCACCGGCTTCATCGGCGCCCATGTCGTCGATACACTACTCTCACGGGGCCTCAAAGTGCGAGGGGCAACTCGCTCACTCACCAAAGGAGACGAGATGACTCGTGCCCGACCGCAATACGCGGACAAACTGGAATTTGTGCAGATTCAGGATTTTGAGAATCCCGGAGGCTTGACCGAAGCCGTTAAAGGGGTTGATGCGGTTATTCATGTTGCTAGCGTACGTCACTGTCACCATCAGCGATCAAAAGAATGTAGAGAGAGAACTCTTGAGCTTACTTTGTTACAGCCATTCAACTACGACATCACAGACAACGAAAAAGAGCTCATCATCCCAGCCATCAACGGCGTCCGGTCTATGCTTGAAGCAGCCTCCAACGCTCCCAACATCCAGCGGGTAGTAATCACTTCTTCATTCGCCGCTGTAGTAGACATCAGCCGCACAGGACCGCGGGGTTTTACCTATACAGCAGATGACTGGAATCCTCTTACATATGAAGAAGCCGCAGATCCCAAATCAACCCCTGTCGTCGCCTATCGTGGCTCCAAGAAATATGCCGAATTAGCCGCTTGGGAATTTATCCAAGAGAAAAAACCGCATTTCGATATCGTCACTTTGTGTCCGCCCATGGTTTTTGGCCCCATAGCTCACCCGATCAAAAGTCTAGGCCACCTGAACGAGTCAAACGCCGCTCTTTGGGAAATTGCGCAAGGCTTGAGTCCGCTACCTACAGCCCGTGTTCCGTTCTGGATTGATGTGCGGGATCTAGCAACCGCCCATGTGGAAGCAGCTCTTCGAAGGGAAGCCGGTGGCAAGAGATATACACCTGCATCGCCGGAACGGTGGTCTTATGGTCTCGCAGCTCAGCACATGGTCTCGGGCTTCCCGGAATTGCGTGATAAGGTGAAATTGGAGGAGCAGATTATTGATGAGACTCTCAGTCTGGATGGTGAGACTGCTGCCAACGAGTTTGGGTATCAGTGTCGGAAGTTTGAGGAGACGATACGTGATTTCACGGCGCAGTGTTTGGCTAGGAAGAAGAAAGAATCTACCTAAGATGTAATTGTGCATTTTATATGCGTTCATGTATTTAGACAGAAGAGCCTGGAAGATCAAGTTTTCAATAATCAAGTTTTCAATGTTGGGCCTAAATATCATTACCCCCGTACATACACTCACCGGCCCTCATAACCCTACCCCAGTATAGTAGGGCAAGAACTGAATGATAGTCTTACTGAAAATTTCGCCTCCCTCACTCTGTACATCATGGTTCCGTGGTTAGCTAACGCATATATTATCATATTGGATCTGATACTTGTTCTGCTCTTAGGTCAAGTTGGTTTAGTCCCAACATATTACTTTGCATGTACCTAACTAGTAGCTTATAGGAACCTCGTTGAATCTGTGGCTGAAAATATGGCGAGAGAGGCTACAATGGACCTACCATTGACTCGCCTTTATCACGCTTTGTTTAATGTGGGATATTTCGATGGCGCTTCTGCTTGGGATGGTCTGTCGTGGGCTGATTTTGGCTCTTCATTTGCCCAGGCTCTTGCGTATCAAGCTGAGATTGAGGGCATAACGCTTTGGAAGAATGACAGAGCACTTCAGCTGAATATGGCGACTTTCTCGTCAGTTACACTCATTGGGCCTTGGGCTAATGCTATGGCCCAGATGCAGGGAAATATACAATATCTAATCAGCCCCTTACAGGCTTTTGAGTCTACATTTAAAAGTGTGTCGTATGCACAAGGAACACCAATCTCTGGAACACCTCCAGATAACACGGGGTTCTCGGCAACGATTACAGCGGCACATTCTTCAGACATTATTATTTACATGGGAGGTGTTGGCACAACAGTGGAAGCAAAGGGAGGAACCGGAGCTCCGTATTATAGACCGGAAACAAGCTTGACTTAGTTTCCGAAATAGGGGCTTTACCAAAGTCTTTAGTCATTGTTCAGTTTGGAGGAGACCAACTTAATGATACCGCTCTACTGCAGAATCCCGATGTCAGTGCTATACTTTGGGCGGGCTATCCCGACCAAAACGGTGGAAATGCTATCTTGGATGTGTTGTCAGGCGCCAAATCGATTGCCGGGAGGCTACCTGTGACTCAATATCCTGCTGGTTATACGAGTCAAGTCAGCATCTTCAACCCTGCGCAGAGACCTAACACTAAATTCCCTGGCCAGACCTACACATGGTCACTGGGGATGCGGTTCTTCCGTTTGGCTACGGACTACATTACACTAATTTTACATTCTCCTGGACGATCATCATATAGTATACAAGCTCTCATAGAGAGTTCTAGCAAAAAAAAGTTTATCTTGAGAATGTAAATTTCGTAACGTTGTCGATCTCTGTCAAAATATTGGGAGACACGCAAACTTGGCCTCAGACTGCGTTGCTCTCTTGTTTCGTTCGTCATCCGCCGCTGGCTCATCGTGAATTCCCAAAAAGTCCCTCGTTTCTTATGCTCGCGCCAGCGCTATTCCGATAAACCAGGAGCAGTTGCTCGATCTCCCAATAACACTGGGATCACTCGCTAGAGCCGATGAGAACAGCATCCTCACCATATAATCTGGCCAGTACAACGTGACTCTGGACACTGACGCGATATTGACTGCCACGTTCCAACTGACTGGCAAAGCCGCTACCTAGGTATTATCAATGTCCTTTCTCCCAGGGCGGCAGAATACAACTATGCTGCACCAATGAATCCACAAGCCTGATTGACGCCTTATAACTTATGAAACAAGTCATGTGAAATGAAATAGGCTTGAACTAGTTTCGCATGAATGCAATGAAGGGATAAAAGAGCTGCTGTCTAGACAAGTGCGTATCATAGAGCAGTTATAAACCCCTAAGCAGAACGAGTCTCCGAATCCCAAATTTCGAATATGCAACCCTAAGTACGTACACCAACCGCACCGTCATGGAACTTCATTGGCTTAGGCTTTATACTTCGCCCATATCACAATGAGTTAACCGACGAAAGGTCATAATCGTAACACCGTCTCAGGAATGGTGGCTTTTGTAGACGTTCTCGAATGCATGGTGCGAAACTGAGCCTCTCTGGCTCTCATTCGGGGAAAGAACTTGAATTAGTCTAAGCTGGCAGCGCCATGGTTCTTCCATCTTCGTGCCACAATATCGAAGACTAATGAGCACAATCATTTCTCGGAAATGTCGTTCCCTTCTGAAAGTCTCCGTAGCATCTCCTTCAGCTGCTTTAACGGAGCGGGCTTGGTCAGGAACAAGTCAACCCCGCTTGCCAATGCCTCATGCTGTGTGGACGCTGACAACACAGCCGTCAATGCAATAATTGTTGTTCGCGGTCTGTTGCTACGTCGCTCAAATTGTCTTATCTCGCGCGTTGCGCTTAAGCCGTCCATGACCGGCATTGAGACGTCCATTATCACCACGTCGAATTTTTCTTTCTTGAACTTTTCCACAGCCGCGAGTCCGTTGTCGGCTGTCTGGTAGGTGAAGCCAGTCGCTTTCACGCACATTTCGATGACCTTAAGATTAACTTGGTTGTCTTCCACTAGAAGTATGTTGCGTGCTCCTTTGCTGTGCTCTGTTGTATTATCCATGGCCGGCTCCTCGGGTTCTGTGATTTCGCTCTCATGTTTCTCGTTTAAGTTCTGACCACCATTTATAGTCTGAACAGGCGAAGAAAGATTTCTCGATCTGGGGTTTTCAACTCGTGCAGGAGAACTCAGGCAATGTCTGAATGCCGTCGCTAGTGTTTTGGGACTCACCCTAGTTCCAACATTAGTTGCATTCTACCACGTCACAGAAACAGAAATCTTACGGCTGTGTGAGAAAGATGACCGAATTTTCTACAGTCTCGTTGGTTGCCTTCCAGCTGCTTATCCGCTCACTGAGCACGATTAGCGGGTACAATGGCCGAATTTCTTGTGAATCCTTCTCTTTCGGCTCTCTTGAACGCTCGTGATAATATGTGCAATATTCGTGCTCCGTAACAATGGCGAAGTCAACACTTTCAGGACCATATTCGTCGGGGGTCACGATCTGTAGACCAAACCAGCTGGTCGCCATGCGCCCAAGGCTGGTCAACATGGTATCAAATCGCTTCGAGCCTATGCCCATGTCCCCAAGCTTTGAGCTTCGTGTGAATAAGGCGATAGTCTTTCCTTCTAATTGTTCCTTCAGAGATTCATGATTGCTAGATGGAGGATGCATTGATTGCTCTGGTGGGTCAATGGGTAGAACAATATCAACGTCCGTTCCCTTTCCGGGTTCACTAGCTATTTCGATTGTTCCATTCATAGATTTAACAATCTGGTGTACTAGATGTAATCCTACTCCGAGTCCAGGCGCCGTCGCATCTTCCTGATGAAACGCAGTGTACAGGTGATTGAGAATAAAGTCCTTGGACATACCGCGGCCGGAATCGCTGAAGGTCATTCTGATCGCGGGGAGATCCTTCCCATCCACTTTCAACTTGTCTTTCTTCATTAAGAGATGTATATAGCCGGATTGAGTGTACTTGAGCGCATTTCCGAACAGGTTCATAACCACCCGCCTCCAGGCACCGGCGTATATACTGTGACGCCAACTCTCAAGCCATTCGACGTCCACGATTGTCATCAGCTGACGATTTGTGTCGGAATTGGTGTTGTCATCTGCTCCTCTTTGTCCATGATTACTACCACCGGCGGCCTCCCGACGCTGATACTCGATGCCTGCAAGAATACCTTCTACAACCTCCTGCACTAGTACGTCCAGATTCTCGTCTTGTTTCAAGCCAGACGTAGCGGGCTGAAGCTCGGGTAGACCTTTTTGATTGGAGGTATCTGATGTGGCTTGTCGTGTAAGAGTATTGATTTTGGCGTAGTCGAGGAGATGGTTTAGGGTATCCAAAAGAGTCCGACCGCAGCTGTACACTGTTTCAACGAGCGAGCGCTCAGCATAACCACTCACGATTTCCTGTAGAAGCTCCACAGAACCGAGAAGACCATGGAGCGGCGACCGTAACTCATGAGAGATGGAAGAAATGAAATCCCCCTTCGCACGAACTGTGGCCTCAAGATCCAAACGAGACACTTCCGCCATGACAGTATGGCTAAAGGCCGCCAGATATGTTAAGTCTTTTGGCTCTGACAGTACACGGCCTGGGTCATTCGTCCATACAATGCTGACGGTGAAATATCGGCCGCGTTGGAAATCGTAGATCGGGTAGATTGCAATGCATCGGGCATTTGGGAGAACTTCCATGAGCTGCTTGATGTCCATAGTCTCCTGTTTGATATTGACTTCTTCTATATCACTGGCTGGTATATCCTGACTGCCTTTGTGGGAGTAATTCAATTCATCTGACGCGCCCTCGTAGCTTAAGGATATCGAGCCATCCGGCTCGATGTGGAATATCTTTCCATGAGGGTATTGCTTAATCAGATGGCCAATGAACGATCCGGCTAAGGAAACATAGTGGCTGTCATTGAGGCTAACGCCCGCCTTTGATGTTGAAGAAGTGTGATGGCCGAGGACGAGGCTTCGACTTTCTCCGTTGTCGTCCGATGAGCTGGAGTCAAGTCGAGAATCTGGACTTTTCGCAGACGGTATATCCTCTTGACCGCTGGGTTTGCGGTCTTGATTTTCAACATTGTACGCGTCTCGCCTGTAGTCAAGCTTGTTAGATCCCACCGTCTGACGACGGGCGTAGACACTGGCGTCAACGAACATGACGCCTTCAAGATCCAAAGCTTGGTATATCATTGCTGCAGCGCGATTGACAACAGACTGCACATTCGAGGGAGCCAAGGACTCTTTCAGCTGACTAGTGGTTGGAGAGAGGGCCGGCCGTTGCTTTCTTTGCTGCGCCTCTGAGCCATCCTCGCAATCGGATGACGGACTTTCCTGTTCTTTCTCTTCTCCGGCAAATTTTTGAATGGGCGACTCGGCCTTGTTCTTTCCGTCCGTCGGCGATTGCTCATTCTGCGCTTCTGGTATTTCCTCCCCGGAGTCCCCCGGGCTTGTAACCTGCAACTGTTCCAGGCGCTTGTTGACATTGCCCATCTGGTCTCGCTGGCTTGTATCTGGTGGCTTGTCTCTGTCAAAGTCCTCGTTGGAGCCTGATTTACCCTTGACAAACAGGCCAAGTGCGCGCACCATCTTCTCTTCTCTGTACTCCTCTCGCATTGCCCGTTGTGAAGATAGATAGTCCATGACTGTAGCTGCCAGTTGCTCGAGAAAATCGCCCTGTTCGGCAGAAATGCCATCTTCTCGCGGCTTGTCGTCCAGCACAGCTACAGTCCCGATGACATAGTGATCGGGTGATCGGATTGGAACAGAGACATAGAACTTGTTATGCGGAGGGCTTGATACAGACCAGTGGTCACTAAAGCTCCTGTCCTTGGCCAAATCATTCACGACGAACAGCTTCTCTTCCCCTCCGACAAACGACCTCATTGCGTGGTAGCACATGGTGCTCTTTGGGGAGGAGAAGCGGCCCACGCCTACCCATAACCCATCAGTTTGTTCCTGGCTGTTCTCACCGCGCAGGTTGCATATCGGCGTGGCCTCTGCGATGACATACTGGGTCTCCTTGTCAAATAAAGAAATCATGGCCCTTTGAGCGTTCATGCGCAGGGCACCTAATTGGGCAAAGACGGTGAGGACACTGTCGCGCGAAGCATTAGGGGAGCTGCCAATGGATTCCTGGGCGAATTTTTCGGAGTTAGAGAAGCCCCAGTAGGGAAGGTATCTACAAAAGGTCAGGGGGTCTGCTTTGATCGGAAGGAAAGCAGGGCTTACAGATGTGTTTCGCGCTCGCGAGCGCCTTCCGGATTGTAGGCATATTTGCGCGCGCGACCTGCCATTATACACGGGCGTGTCGAGAATAAGAAGTGTTCTGGTGATTGGTAACGTCCTGGCGGTGTTGCTGGATTCTCGAGGTTGTTAGGGCTTATAGGTTAGCGCACCTGGTTGCATTGACGTCATCGTGGACTTGTGGTCTGACGTAGCAGGCTTCCTACACCAAGTTTTCGCTATAACCGGGAGAGACCAGAACATTAAAACCATCACAACTAGAAAGTTTTAAAGTCTTTATACTGGAAAATGGGCCGTTCTAGAATATATTCATTGGCACCTGGCTGTAAAAAAAAGGTGGCCGATCTTCCATATCTAGATCATATATTTGGACTTTATGTACTTTAGGGATGTAGGGATAGATAGAACTCTCGTACACAGGCTTAGTTACTAAATAATAAATAGGAGCACGCTAAATAATCAAATATTGTCAAATTATCAATATAATCTTGGAAATAATAGAGAAAAAAGACCTGGCGGAAACCTCCTCGAATCCCTTCCTGTAACCCTAATGACTTTAGTAACCCCGATAACCCTGATAAGCCTAAAAAGCCCTAACCAAGCCCTACCGCCGTGGACGTCATTGGCCCAAACTCTATCTTGACGTTGGAGGATTGCTTTCTTTCAAACAAGACCACTTCATTTGATGAAGTCTACGTACCTGCGTTTTGATATCGCGTCACCTTCTAGTCTTAATTCTGATACGACTATATAAAATGACTGCATCAGATTCCCCGTCGGGCTCGTCCAGTCGAATTCTTGCTTTACGACAGAAGAAACGAAAACCAGCCAACCGCCGTACCCTGAGTTGCTATCTCTGTAGAAAGCATAAGCTAAAGTGTGATCGCCAGATTCCTTGTGAAAGTTGCATCAGATACCAGCGAGAGGATCAATGCAAGGAAAATCCCGCGCCATCTGCTTCGGCGCGCGTTAAGCCGCGACAATCGCCTCCGAGCATTACACCTGTATGCCTACCCGCGTCGCCTAAGCTAGGAGGCAGCGACTTTATGCGGGAAATTATGAGTTCCTCGACAAACTACACAATCAATCAGCTTGTGGAATATTGTCAATTGAATACTCGTCCGGATCCGTCATATACGATGATGTTTCTCCAATCACGGTTTACGCTGCCCGTCTTGCTACCGCATTCCATGCCTATGGCTAGTGAAGTCGGAAGCAGCTCATTATCGCCAAAATCTCGCTCTATCGACGCCAAGTTATTCTGGAAAGTGCAGTTGGCCTCACTCCTGCCGCCCCGAAAACTGTGCGACAGACTTGTATCTTATTACATAGAGAATATCGACCTCATATATCACGCCATCCATATTCCGAGCTTCCAGCGGCAATATGATGCATTTTGGTTGCTGAACGCTACTGAGATTGATCTCATATGGCTCGCACTGTTGCTGACTATCATTTCATTGGCTGCGCTCATGAGTCCTCAAGGATACATGGATGTGTTGGGAGAAAATAAGTCTATAAGTCGTGACTGGGCCCATGTCTGGCATCAGGCATCTCGTCAAGCGCTTCATGCTGGTGATTATGAGTTGAAGCCGACTTTAATGCAGCTGCAGGTCTTTCTGTGTACGCAGATATACTGGCTGGAGACCAAGCAACATGAGATATTGAATTCGTGAGTTATGTCACCTGACATCCCTCGCTTTTCTTTATTTTTTTCTTCTTGCAGGGTATTTACTGTGCATATTCTCCGGACCTACTCGCTGACGATATTATAGAGCTCTTGGTCAGGCAGTACGAAATGCCCAGGCTATCGGGCTAGACAAGAACCGACCTGGCAAAGATCGCCTTGATACCGAACTTAGGCGTCGTATTTGGTGGGAGCTCATAATTGATGATTGGTATGTGATTCGGTCTAATCCAGATTTCCTTGCTAACTTTTTATCAGTTATCAGGCGATGTGCCTTGGGCGTCCTCCGCTTATCCACCCTTCATCTTCCGAGGTACCAAAGCCGGTCCATTGTAACGACGTTGATGTCACCGAAACCTCTATCACGCCACGTCCCATGGAGGAAATCACCGATATGAGTGCCATCAATGCGCACATCGAGGTGTATATCATCTTCCGTCGGATATTTGAAGACAACGGTACCTATACATCGTCGTATGAATATGTACGGTCAATCGATCGCCAGATCCAAGACGTCGTATCACGATTTCCATGGTATTTTCAAACCAACAGCGAATTCAACGTTCGCCCTGCATCAAGCATGAATGTCATTACCTGGCAGCACAATATTCTGCATATCGGTATCTGTCTACAACGGATTCGACTGAATAGACCTTTCCTCCACGCTCGAATTGGGGAATCGTGGATAGTTTGCGCCAAAGCCGCGCAAGAGATGTTTGTTCCGTATCGACGGATGCGCGAGAACAACGTGGCTGGATTTCTTAGATCGCAGCGGTTTACTGCGCTTGAATACCAGGCCTATACTGCTGCGGTAGCAGTTGCGGCATTCTTGCTGGTGGAACGTTCGTTGCCAGGATTATCGTCACAGTCCATGATTCAAGATATTCAAATGGTGATTTCGGATCTGGAACAGGTAGATCTTAGACCTATGCTGGCTGATGGAGTCAAGGTGTTGCGAAAGATGCTCGATTTATTTGAACAGGACCAGGACAAAGATTCTCAGGCGCGCACCTCATTAGTCAAAGAGATAGCGTCAGTGTTTGGTGGAGAAGAGCTTGCGAAAAAGTATTTGAAACGGTCTGATAATGATACACTCGGCTATACTAAGGCTACACAAACACCCCAGCCACTCACAATAAGAGAGCCGGCCTTGGGACATATCAACACTGCAGTTCCGTCTATTACAGAGCATTCAAACATTCAAGTTGACGACTTATTCATGGCTATCAGTGATTCTACAGCTATCGACTTTGAGGTTGCACTGGACATGCTGAGCTTCGACCAGTGGCTAGACTATCCGATATCTGATGGAGCATATCCACCATTAGACCAGTGGTAGAAACAGCCGAGGCATCTACATGTTATTGAACTCTTCAATTACACTTCTCGGTCTCTGATAAGGACCCAAGCTCTTGAACTTCATATCCAACCCAAATCCCTTTGGCCCTCCAACGTTCAAGCCCCTCTCATCCGCCGTCCATAACGGGTGTGCTGCCATAGCAATTACATCAACTTTCAGTCCATATCGCAGTTCCTGAGATCCAATGGCCTCTCCGTCTGCTCCCAACACGGAGATGAGATCTGGCACGGTACAAATGACGTCGTGTTTTGATGGGTCATCTGCGGCGATTACATCGTCGACGTACGCGACGTATAAGAATTCGTTTTGGAAAGGAATGACTATGCAGCGCTTCTCTTTTTCGTCGTCCCTGGACGGGATATTGCTGGGATTTTCTATTTCATCGCCGGTTAAGGGCTCAATGGTACATTGGCCCATGGTGTACCCGCGACTGACGTCTCTTTTAACGTCGATAATTTTACCGCTGTATAGCAGCTTTCCGGGTGAGGTAGCGAACTGCGTGAGAAAATTTATTAGCGTCTGGAAGGACCTTTGGAATCATATAGAACATGAAAAACAGAAATGCATTCGAGGGGAATTGACATACTATCGACTTCACGATATCAGTCTTGGATCTCCTGGCTTGGTGAACCGCTCGGCCAATATACCATGCCTGGGAAACAGTGTTCGGAATACAATACTCCTTGATGATATCGCAGCTCAAGGGAACAGCGGCGACGGCTGCTTTAAGGCCAAGATTCACGCATTGCGATCTCAGCATTCCTTCCACCCTAGTGTTCGATTCGGCATTCTATGCAACGACGTTAGTAGTTGCTTTGCCATACAATTTTTCCAAGGTTATATCAAACTGACCATCACAACACCAACGTTCTGCTTAGCATCTGCTAAAGTGCAAGGAGTTATCGGATGTCCGTAGACGTACGGTGTCCCTATAGATCAGAGTAAGCATAGAATTTCATGCACACCTCGAGTCTGAAAACTCACCATGCTCCATCGTGGGATATGCACGCCCCATTAAATCGCCATCAATAACCGGGATATCATAGAAGCTGGAGGTTGGAAATGTTGACATCCCATTGCCACCACCAATCTCATCTGCGATGACCGCCTCAAAATGTGAGTGTTTCGACAATTGGACCGAGTAATCAATGGCCGTCATGATTTCTGTCCCGGCAGGAAGTCGTTCGCTTGAAACACTTGGTGCGCCATACCAGGATCCGAAAACACACACATCGGTGTCTTTCATGTACTCCGGAGCCACTACTCTCATACGTCCTTTCGATTCGGGAGATCGCAGCCAGTGAAGGCACTGGAGATACTGCAGATACGAAGGTCCTCCTCCGCCCGTTCCAAGGACTCCGGTGCCAGTAGCAATGAATTCCAGATCGACGGCAGAGAGATACCATACATTGTTTACAACCTCCGGTTTATAAGAGTCAAATTGGATGGCGGTAAAATCTTTCGTTGAAGAAGGTGGAGCGGCACCTTTTGCTGTTGCCGAAGCTGCCTGGCCGCTCGTTTCCTGCTCCGATAACCGCTCATCATTCAATATCCAATCCGTGTCAGTCGCCTGCTCTGATGCTGAGTTCCCTTCAAAGTTCGACGTGCTAAGTTTGCCCACAGCCTTGACAATCAGCCTTATTGCCTTATTTGTCACATATTGCAGTGGAATTTTCTCCACCTCGACGACTTTGGCATCATCCTTGTCAGCCCCGCGTGCGATCGCAGCCTGGATGGCTTGCTGTTTGGCTGCTTCTACCACCGCTCTCTCATCTCGGTTCTCCAGGATTTCAATGACATCCACTTCGCCAGAGACTTTAGCGATTGCCGCTCCGACCGCATTAGCAGAATCATGGTGAGGTGGGATAATACACTTGGCTACACCATTAAGAGATTCCGCGCAAACAATGGAGCCACCACCGACTAAGAGAAGGGTCACGGGCAGATCAGAGATCTTCATATCGTCGATGGTCCGTTCCAGAATTCTCTTAATTCTGTCCCGTGCTTTGACAAGCACCATGTCAGGAATATGCTTAACCTTAGATGCATCACCAATGTCTGCTTTGCCACTCGCAACTGTGATATCCGTGGATGTCATGATATCACCGCCGAATACCAGAGCATCGGTTCCGAGACGGTGACCAACCGAGTCTGGCCCAACAGCAACAGTATCCAAGGCCACATCTACCCGGACAAGACTACCTCCGCCCAAACCTACTGACAACACCTCGGGGATGGAGAACGCCGTCCTGACTCCTCCAACCTCAACGAAATTTGGCGCTTTTCGGGGGAATCCAGACGGCAATAGAGCGCAAACATCAGTTGTTGTTCCTCCAATATCCATGACAAGAATCTGAGTATCTGCAGCAATATCATCATTTCCCATTCCTCGATCCAGATTTGCAAGATATGCAGCTCCCGTCAAGCTGTTTGTAGGTCCACTGGCGAACGTTTTTATGGGTAGCTCGGCTGCAGTGGCTGCGTCCGTGAGAGTACCATCGTTTTGCGTCAAGAATAATGGACAATGCAGTTGAAGATCACCCATAGCCTTACAAAAGGCGCGGACCGTCTTTCGGGCCAGATTCAGAATGGAGGCATTTAGTATCGTCGCATTCTCACGTTCAAGGAGTCCGACATTTCCGATCTTGGATGAGCAAACGACGGACAGGGATGGATCGAGTTTGAGCATCATTTTCTTGCAAGCTTCCTCCTGGGTTCCTTGGTGGTCCAGGGGTGAAAAGACGCCAACGAGGGCCACAGTGGAGATGCCAGCCTTTTTGATTTCGGCAACGGCATCTTCGATCTGCTTGGGAGAGATGGCTGAAATCTCCCTTCCATCTATTTCGAGACCTGTCGAAATTAACATTCAGCTTTGTTGTCATAGAAAACACAGCCGGTAGCCATTTCCTTACCTCCATCAAGATAGAAAACTGGTCCCTCCATGATCTCTCGTAGTCGTTGAGGGAAGTCGGTGAAAGGAGGAATCTTTCATTTTTCATCGTCAGCAACGTGCTTTATGGAAATCATAACGAAAAGAGCGAGAATACTCACGGCTCTCGTAAATGGACCACACAGTCTGACCACGGCCACTTTGCTGAGCCGACGCGGATCAGCTTCTACGACCGCATTGACAAAATGCGTCGTGCCAATTGCGACACTTTGAACATCTTTTCGATTGACCTGTGACTTGGCCAACACATTGATAATAGCTGTATATATTCCAGAGGTGACGTCCGGTGTGGTTGGTGTCTTGCAAGATGCGCAGACACCCCGCGAAGGGTTGTCGGTAGCTGTCACATCGATTATAGCACAATCGGTGTTTGTGCCACCCACATCGACTCCTATTCTGTATGAAGATGCCGCCATGGTGTTGATACTTCGAAAATTCCTCGTCTAGGGCTAGCTCATGAACTCAAAATTGTGCCGGGCGAGGAGCTATCGAACCTGCTATATACTTATCGGCAGATGTTGGTAAAAGCTGATATTTAACAATAGTACCTTCACAAGACGGAATACTCCGACTTAATCTATTACTATCCCACCAATCATTCATTAAATTGACCGAATAGCTGCCATGTTAATCATTCATTTTTCGAGTCCTTGTCGGCAATTGCGACGATGTGGAGAGCGGTTCTTGGGGTTATCTTTTGAAGTCCGCCAATAGAACATGATTTCTCTTCAAGTCCGCCAATCAGAAGTACAACACAAGAACCTAGGTAACTGGAGAGATAAGCTAGCGTTATCTATCATCGTAATCAGCTTCATGCATCAGCATCGCGTGAGTTCCCCAAATTATTTATATGGAAGAGAGAACCAATCGTTCCGGTTGCTCGGTATGTGATCCTGCTGCCATTGCACTGGAGGTTGTCTAATAAGATGTCGCTTCTGAAGAGACTTGAGGTCCCCCATGAGGGCGGCACTATCCCAGATCCATGGATCAATAACGATATCAAGCCCGTTGAGGCAGGGAGACGCAAATGGGGGTTTTGGACGTTCAACTACTACTGTGCGTACTAATTCACTCCTTGACAAATCAGCATTCTCGGCGCGGATCATTGGCTGATAACTTTTGCAATTCAGGGGTGCTCATTAATTGCAATATCTCGACGTATATGACCGGAAGCTCGTTGATTCCCCTGGGATTATCCTGGTGGCAAGCCATTATCGCCATTGTGGTGGGAAATATCCTTGCGTCTATGTTTATTGTCCTCAATTCGCTTCCGGGGGCATTCTATCACTGTAAGAGCATGAACAAAACTCCTTTTACACTCATGTATGGCCCGGCAGTGTTAACGATGACCTTTCAGTGGGCTTCCCAGTCGCGAATCGATATGTCTGGGGTATGTGGGGATCGCAATGGGTTGTTTGGAACAGAATTTTTCTTTCAATTAGTAAGTCATCCCAAGCCGTCCCTTACATTTCGATGTCAATGCTAACGGCGTTTTAACAGTCTGGTGTAAGTTACGCAGTTTCTTCGTTCCATTCCTGAGCGCTTTCTAACGGTAACAAGATGCCTTCCAGGCCTGGATCGGTGGTGAATGCGTCTATGTTTGTTTACAGGCAATTTGGCCTTCCCTCGAAGACCGGATTCCAAATCATATGCCCGCCTCGACCGGCATGACTACGGCAGAGTTTGTGGCTTATATTGTATTTATGGTGGTTTCTCTGCCATTCATCTATGTACGACCACACAAGCTGCGGCTGCTATTTTATGTCTCCGCGGCAGTCGTCATTGTCTTCGAAGTCGTGCTGCTCATCTGGTCACTAGCCACAATGGGCAGCACCGGGTTCGGAGATACAATCTCCTCTACCACCAGCTCATCTGGCTGGATGATTGCTTACGGCATCATCAGCACCATCGGCAGTATTGCTGCTGGAATCCTCAACCAAACTGACTACGCGCGTTTTGCTCGGAGTCCACGAGATGCTATTTGGGGGCAGATCATTAGTTCTGCGCTCTGTGCCATTTCTTGCAGTGTCATTGGAATCCTTGTGACCGCGGCTACGCAAAACCGTTATGGCGAAGCGATGTGGAATCTGCCGAATCTTCTGAGTGCTGTTATTGATACTGGCGGTTCTCGCTCACGGGCCGCAGCCTTTTTCGGAGGGGTTGCTCTCGTGGTTTCACAAATTGGAGTTAACGTTCCTGGTAACGCTCTTTCCGGGGGTTCGTTCTTCTTCATCTCTCGATCAAATTGAGACATCATTAGCTAACAACGGAAACAGGGTTCGATTTCGCAGCAACCTGGCCAAAATACATCAACATCCGACGCGGAGCCTACCTGACAGTGCTCATCTCCATCGCCGCTAATCCATGGAAGTTGGTAAATACTGCAACAACATTTATCACCGTGTTGAGCAGCTACTCCGTCTTTGTAGGACCCATGGTGGGACTCATGATTTCTTCATATCTCGTTGTCAATCAGCGCAAGATCAAGGTCCCCGATCTATTTGTTGGAAATAGACACAGCATATATTGGTATACCTATGGAGTCAACTGGCGCGCAGTCGTAGCGGTACGTTCCCTTCCTCCAAATGCCATCAAACCAGGTTACTGACATCCCAGGTAGTGGATCTGTGGTGTCGTGCCTTCTCTGCCCGGGTTCATTGCATACGTGAATCCGGACATCTCCGTCCCCATCGGACTGACACATCTGTATTATATCTGCTTCTTGACTGGAATGTCGATCAGCGCCGCCGTATTTGTGGCTCTTCACTATCTTGTCCCGGACGAAAGACTTCAGGCTTTCGTCAACTCTGCACCTCCGGCTCGGCAGTTGATGGCAGAATATCGGGAGTTGTATGACAACCCGGATGAGATATTCCATGTGGATGTTACTCAGGATAAGATGGATGAATGAGCTCTTTGTCTCTCCTCATTGATTATAGTTGTATACCTCGTATATGTGTATGGAGTGAATAGGATTCGAATCGAATTTGTCATACCTAGGTATACAATCGTGTACCTTCAACATTTACGTACAGCATAAAGCACCTAGCTTTGAAGTAACGGTTTGGAAATTATTGCAAAATATGTTTCTACACATTATCCCTATCCTAACCATATATATGCATAAAAAGTCTCAAATTCGTATCAAATTGAATGTACAGTTGCTTGCAATCCTTTAACACACTATGGGCTTGGGTGCACTTTCTTGCCTCACGCTTCTATGTCAAGTCTGATACAGGTCCGTCAAATCTTGACATCCAAAGCAGACTATAGTAACAGAATTCGCGATTCGAAGCACTGGTAAAGAAAATCAGATAGTTTTCACGAGTGTCCAAAATTGTGCTAAGGCGTTGGTCAATGCTAGGTCCTAATAACCTACCTAATCTGGTAAGTAATTATACTTCAGGTAGACGTTTTCCAGGTATTTCATCGCTGCTCAGATACAACCTTGGAAGAGCTACTCATTTTGAAGGGCCGGGCAAGGATAGTTATTGCAGCATGGTAAATTAGAGTTCAAGTACTAACCGTTCCTATTGACTTCCTGCCTGGCTGGTCTCTCCTTACTTATGAGTTGCTGCTCATATGTGCATCAAATACCCGCTTTTCCTTACGAGGTATATATGTATCTTCCAATCATCGAGCGTGATATTGTATCTTTTGGTCAACAAATATCTACTCTCGAATTTTCTCATACTCAGGAAACGCCCACTTGGTCATCCATTCAGACTGCAGTACTTGCTGAGTAGTAATCCGATCCTCATGCCTAAACCTCAACATCGCCTGTAACAACTCATAAATAGCATCTCTTTCTTCGACATCAAGCATCGAAATTCCAGCTTCTTGACTTCTTGGTTCCTGAACACTGTCTTCGAACCTGTCTTCCCACGATCGAAAGGGGTTGCCGTATTTCGGTTTACCGTCTTCATGGAATTTTTCCTGCCGTGCACCCCATTTTGTCCACCATTCAGGTGGTAATATGTCGAGGGCATCGACTTGGTCGCAAATTATATCGTCTTTGGTTGCTAAAAATCCCTCGAATAACGGCCTTCGACCTATAATAGTTCATATGCAACATGCAAGGTTCCAGATGTCAGATGCGAAAGAAAGAGGCTGAGTTGGTTCAAACCAGGTCTCTGGCGGCTGCATCACTAAAGGAGTATTAGATTCGTATCTCTTGTCTTCGGAAGGTCTAGAAGATTCTCCAAAGTCTGCAAGTGAGAGTCTACTCTCTGTAAGAGGGATATTCTCGCTTGCTTCCCCATGCCAAATAGAGGTTATGCCATGTGATGGCATACCGGGCGGTATAGGTTTGCCGTCCAGATGAACAACGGGTTCTAAAGCGGGCTCTCCGTATTTTGCATAGATTTCTCCGACTGAAAGCTGATCAAAGTTTGACGGCATCTGAAGAAGGACATTACCCAGGTGCAGATCTCCATGGACAACGCCTTGAGAATGTATGTAGTCAACGGTAATAGCGAGCTGTGCAGCCAGTGCACGAGCAGTCTCGAGCTAGAATAGACTACTCCATGGTCCTTTTTCATGTCGGGTGGCCAACAAAGAGGAGCCTTAATACTATCCACCCGGGACTACTTGACTTGATCCTTACGTATTCGAAAGCGGATTAGCGATAACAAATTATAAATGAAAGGCCACACTCTTCATAGTCCAAACCTATTATACGTATACATTGTGTAATATTCATCTCGTATGAATCAATTACCTAAAAGGCATAATACTCAATCACAACAAAGCAGCAACTCCCAAAATACCAGCGGCGAGCGCACCACCAACAGCGAGTGTCTGTTGGGCAGCCATACCGGACGACGTCGCTGTGGCCAGATATTTATCCTCCACCGACAGAAGCTGACTTTCCTCTGCCAACAGCTCCTTCTTCACCGAATCCGGAAGGCTTGAGTACCATGAGGGCTCGACGGTGGTGGAAGAGTCCAGTTGGAAATTGTAGCCTGACGACTGAATCGAATTCCAAACGCTGGTTGGAACGGCAGTGGCGATGACACTCCAAGCTGATATGTAGGCAGATTGAGTCATCTGTTCCTCGTTAAGGGAAAGGATTGCCGAGGCAAGTGATGTCGCTTGGGCGCCGCTAATCCCAGATGTGATGCCGTAGCCCGCGAGGAAAGATGATCTGCGTTGGGTATCATGATTAGGATACATTGTCAACTGAGTCAGTGGTAGCAGAGGGCGCAAGATGACCTACGCATCGGTAATAGAATAGGAAGAGGTGGTGGAACTGTCCTTGGCTAGGGCAAAGGTGCTCAGCGAGAGGAAACTGATAACGCTTGTGACCTTCATTTTGAAGTTATTGATTGATGAACTTCCTAAGGCTGATTTGGATTATATGAAATAGTTTCGGATGACGAAGCAAGTCCCCGCGCCAGCGTAAGCCCCCGGTATTTATACACAGAAATCAGTAACATAACCCTAGCCATTAATTCAGCCTCAGTATTGATAGGTAGTACAAACTCATAGGCTACAGTGGCAGTCCAGCCTGATACTAGGGCTGCCAGACAAACAAGCATCACAACGTTGCATGTGGCACTGATACATCGGACAATGACTGGGGTTGAGTTGGGAACCACAATGTATGATTGGCTGTAGACATATCAACCAGCTGCCCCTATTTTTGAGACCGTCCTCGCTTCGCTCCGAGGTCCCTTCATTAGTGGGAGCTGGTTGTCAACTAGTAGTAAGTAGTGTAGACAACTGACTCGTTAGAGGCCTATTCATACGCCAAGTACGACGAGATATGCCTGAAGGTTCGTCCCTCTTGTGATGTTGAAAGTCTAAATGCAAGTCGATGCCATTTCGAGACCAAAGCCAAATGTAAAAATCAACCATGACTATGTTCAAACCCGGTGTGCTCTACGCCATGACTTCAAGTGCAAGCCGGTTGGAAACATTCGAGCTGTGCCGCCTGTGCTACGACCTAAGTAGCCGCATGTGGCTTTACACTAACAGTAGCTTGGCCATAGCCTCATAGGCCATGGCAACAGGGGTTACAATGTGCCCGCAACTTAGTTTGACGAGTCAGAAACCGAACACATCCGATTATTCGCCGGGGAAATTTCTTTGCGTCCAGCCATTTCTGACTTTTGTAGTACATAGATGGATTTCCAAGTTCCAATGAGACGTGCCAGATCCTAGTACTATATTTCTGGTTATATGCGTTTATTCTTTTTACGGAATATACTGAGCCTTGTTTTTGGCTCAGAAGATGACAATTAGCTAAACCGATTATATCAGATCTGAGATTGGCCCGCAAATATGGGGAGGCGCTCGAGCTAATGAATAGGAGGGAGGGAAGGCACTATCTATGCTCCCTGAGCCTCACTGGACGCGTAATGCCTCTTTAGGTGCTTACCAGCGGCGCGTCTTGTTGATTTTTGTTACAATTATCAAGTTTCCATATTTGGTCGAGCCGTATACCTGGATACATCTTCGAGATAGGAGCTGAAGTATTTAGAGACGGCGTCGCATTATACTGCAAACTGGATTCGCACAGTAAATCTACCAATGAACAGACAGCTTTTGTGTCAAGCAATAACATTGGCCAGTCATTGACTGTATGTACATCGTTGCCGGCTACCCTAGGGGCTCAAGACGATCCCGAGACTCATTGTGGCCTGCATTAGAGGTATAGGTCTTTCCAATGATATACAATATCATCTGATTCACAGTAAAGTGACGGATACTGAACAATCATAGGGAAAGAGTACCATCTATCACGACGTTCAACCTGACAACTTAAAACTTCAGAAGTACCCTAAGACGCAGCAGGAACAAGATGAACAGGCCCCACCATAGCAAAAGCACTTCATGTCTCAAGAAAGAGGGACTAACTAGGTAACTACTATGTAGAGATCCACTTTCGATGTGTCCTCCTCAGCCGCATCATCATACACAAGTACCGTACATCTCTAAGCTTCAAAATCTAGTTCAATGAGCACCACCCACTCAATTTACCAGCATCGCAAACAATGGACAAATTTAGTATCCTAGGTTTGTATAACTTAGCTCTAGCGAGTGTAACAAGCTGATGTGTGCTTGCAAGATTACAACGCTTTCCGAGACATTGCCTTTGATTGGGCTGACAGTCTTGATAGGAAGGTTCGTCATCATATGTATAGGTACTTTGTCAGATCTAAGAACTAATTAATATGTCAGGACTGGGAGAAACTGGGCGACATTCTGGCACCCACTATCATGGTATTGTACCTATTAAATCCTTGACATGCGTAACTTTAACATTCAGTCCCCCAGGTAGACTACACCATGATCGGCGTTGCCGCCATCCCCGCAATGCGCGCCCAATCTTCTCGGGCACCCTCTCGTGCGCACTCAGCACTTCATCGGCGCAACAAAATATGAATATGTATCCGACACCGAAATAATTGCGACCCATCAGATCCGCGCTGCGCATCAGCGGTACACAACCCCCGAACATAAGGAGGTTGAAGCTACGGGCCATGGACATGGGAATGTGAAGCATTGGTATCGGAAGATGGAGAATGATGGACAGTGGAAGTTTGCAGGCGTGAAGCCGGAGATGTATTGGGTGGAAGGGACGTTTGATAAGATCTTTGTGTAAGAGATCTTAGGTAAGACTGGATCGAACAAGAAAGGAAGCTGACTGGCTCAATTTCTAATCATTGCAGTCAAGCCTGTAAGTAATTGAAGGTGTGGAATACAAGTTGTGTGATTTCGACCTTTGTACGCAAGTATACTGTAGGTTATAGAGTCTCAATATAAATCTGTCGTCTTCATCTAAATACAATACTAGCAACTAGCTGCTAGCTACGTAACCACATTTCCCTGAACCGAGTGCCAACGCTCTGCATCAAATCCTGTGGAGTCCCTGTCTCGACGATCTCTCCCTGCTCCATCACTACAACAGTGTTAAATTGCATGACCAGATCTAATCGATGGCTAAGCATGATGATGGTGTATTCTTTGAACTCGCGCAATATCACATCCTGCATGTGCTTGTCCGTGTCTCGGTCCACGCTAGAACTGATCTCATCAATCAATAAGATGCCCCCTGAGACGGATGCTGTTCCTTTCTCCCCAGAACCGATATCTTTTGCCTCTCTTTCTCGTATCCTTCTTCGCAAAACTGCTTGCGCAAGACTGAATAGCTGCTTCTGGCCTTGAGATAATATATCGGCCGACAGCGGAGCGTCAAGACCACCGCGATTCAAAATAAAACCCCAAAGCTGGACGGCCTCGAGAACCTCGCGGCATGCATCATCCGTCGAGACCCCGAACGGATCTAAATTTGATCGGACTGAGGAGCTGCCTGGTAAAAAGACGGGGTCCTGCGGAACGGCAATGATACGTTGGCGGAGCACGGCACGGTCGACAAGATGGAGAGGCACATCGTCTATGACTATCTTATTATAGCAGAACCGGAGGGGTTCTAGCAAGCGAAGTAAAAGGAGAATAACCGAGGACTTTCCACTGAGAAGCAAGAGGTCAGTTTATCGGCTCTTCCCCCAGAGTAGTAATAGGAGAGCAAACGATGGGGTTTATTATTACCTCCCAGTACGACCGCAGATGACCACTTTTTCACCTGGGGCAATGGACAAACGTAAATTTCTCAACGCGAGTTCTTGAGTAGCCCCGTCATTCACTTTGGGAACGACAGATCCACCCGAGTCTTCTTGGGACACACTTGACATTCAATCAGTTTGTGATACCATAACATGTTGGCAGTTCAATTGCCACACAATAACTTACTTATATGAAGCGGAAACGCCATTAACAAGGATAGCACCCCTCGATGGCCATTGTACCGGCGGCACGAAGTCTTCCCCGTCTCGTGACTCAGGTTGCGTAGTATCGCTGAACGACTTAAGTCTAGCGACCGCGCCTATGGACGTCTCGAGCGTCGTGTGCATGCGCACTACCATGGATAGACTCTCACCAAAGTTCATGAGAGTGACCAAGCTGGCGCCGGTGAATGCTGTACTTAAGCGCAGCTGTGTGGCCAAGGAGACTACAGTAAGACTCAACCCGGCTACGACAAGCTGAAGCACCAAAGCTAGCCACCGTTGAATCATGGCGAGCAAGTATGCAGGTCTCTGAGAGGCATCGATGAGGCGGTTGTTCTGCTCAATGCTATGTGGAGCCCACCCGAGAGCGCGAAATGTGATAATGCCTTTCATAGTGTCCAGGAAGTGTGTACTGATCACAGTTAGACGCTCGTTCATATAGGTACAGACGGAAAGCGCCAGGAGTTCGGGGATGGGTGCATGCTTACTAGAGTGGACTCTTGGCCTCAAGATCCAAGAGACGCATTTGTCGGGAAGTGCGCAGATAGAATTTTTGTATGCCATACAAAACCACGACGAGGAACGGGTAGCTGATGGCCAAGAACGGAGACGAGGTAGCAATGACACCTGCCATTGCTAGGCACGAGAATACCTCATAGGCAAGATTGACCAGGGCCATTGGTAGCTGCCCGTCAACTAGGGTCATATCTTGAGAGAAGTAATTTGTAACGACGCCAATATCAGTCGTGGCAAAGAACCGGAGAGGCGCTTTTATGACCGTGGTGAGTGCTTCATGATGTAGTTTGGCTCCGGAGACTCGGATCATGAATGTAAAGGTCGTCAGACACAAGAAGAAAAGTGATAACAGTGCTGACGCCTGAAAGAGTCCGTAGATACCTGCATAAAAGGACTTCGTATGCAGCGGCTGAACGGATACTGTGTCGTCGCACCAGTACCGTAGCCAGATGGTAGGGAAGTTGGTAAAGAAACCCCATCCAAAACCGAAGACAAGGAACGAAATGATGTGAAGTGTGCCAATCTTAGCTACATAGTAACGATACACAGCTGTATCGCCCATCATTCGGGCCGGATTCGCACTCGGTTGAGTAGGTGCGATGGAGGTGGCTGACGAGGAAGCATGTAATGAATCGGTCTGGGTGGAAGAACCTTCCTCTGCCATGTTATTGTCCTTTTTGGTGATATTAAGCTTATGAACGTATCCATCGTGGGCAACAAGCTTCGAAAAGCTTCCTTGCTCAACAATACGACCATCAGTCCCAAGGGCAATGATGTGATCTGCAAAAGGCAAGTACTTCACTGAATGAGTGCAGACGACAACAGTGGCTTTTCTCTGGCGCAGGAGGCTATTGGGAGATGACAGCGTCCTACGGAAGACTTCATGTGCGGTGTCCACGTCGAGACCACTAAATATATCATCTAGGATGACAATATTCGAGTCGAGATAGAGGGCTCTTGCCAGAGATACCCGTTGTTTCTGCCCACCGCTGAGCGTGATTCCGTTACTGCCCACTTTTGTCTGATCCCCTTGCGGTAGAGTATCAAGATCAGTTCTTAGCATGGTAGCTTCGATCACTTCATCGTACCGAGCCTGATCAAAAGCCGAAAACCCTACAATGTTCTCCCGGATAGACATATTGAGCAGATGCGTAACTTGGTCGCAATACGCGACGTTTCCAATTGGGGAATTTAGTATAACTTGACCGTCCACGATGGGAGTTTCACCTAAAAGAGCCTTGCATAGTGTCGACTTGCCCGATGCTACGGGTCCAACAATCATGGTGAGAGATGAGGCTGAGATGCTTACGTTGATGTCATGTAGGCATGGTTTCCCAATCTCCCAGCCAAAGGTAGCTTCGGACATAGTGATTATTGGTTGAGAATCTCGAGACTCTTCAGCTGATATAACACTGGTCCCAGCTGAATGTCTTACTGGTTGACATAAAGCTAGCTGGCGGAAATCTGAATGACATTCTTGCTTCAGAAAGGATTGAATGCGGTCCAGGCAGGCCATAGCAGCGAGGAGGCTGGGATACATCTGGAAGAGTACTGCAAGTGGCGTGGTGAGTAGAAGGATGTACGAGAGAGACGTGAAAATGGTTGACGTATCTAACGCCCTAGACGCGAAAATGAAAGCGAAAACAGGGGATAGGCACATTGGTGTAGATCCAAGCATAGCCGAGAGGATGATAAAAAACCGGAAGTGCCCACCGATGGTGATCTCATCCAGCCGCATACCTTGTATAGTCTTGGCTATGGG
Source organism: Talaromyces verruculosus (assembly GCA_038993655.1). Taxonomy (NCBI): domain Eukaryota; kingdom Fungi; phylum Ascomycota; class Eurotiomycetes; order Eurotiales; family Trichocomaceae; genus Talaromyces; species Talaromyces verruculosus. The sequence continues at coordinate 75,960 of JBBVQN010000027.1, read as the reverse complement.
TAAGCTCAGACCGGATATCTTTAGCTGCTTCATCTGGCCGACTGCGCTGGCAGTGTAGCCAACCCTCTCCTGGATCTTGCCCATCCAGGCCATCTGACGCGGTCCGATGTATTTGCCGAGCACTGCGGAGCCCACAGCACAGCATCCCACGATGATCAATGGAGAGGCAAACGCGGCGCCTATGTGTCGAGACAGGAGCCAGCATGCCAGAGCAACCTGTACAGTGTTGGCCCAAAACTCGTGCAGTGACAGGAAGCCTTGCACTATACGGTCCACGTCGGTGCTCATTAGCGTGATCGGGGCTTCTTCTGCTGAGGAAACCTTGGAATTTGTCGTTTGCTGGTATATGAGGCCAATGAGAGCGCCGCGAATCGTATACATAGCGCGCTCTTGGTAATACCAGTAGAATGCCTGGGCAATTGCGATACCAACAAATATCAAAATAGTTGCTCCGATCAATCCATAGCCAACACTCGGGGAAGAACGGTCGACCGGTTCGTTCAGATACTCAAGAATAGTGTTGATCAGGGAAGGTTGACAAAGTTGGAAAGCGCCCATAGCAATGCGTGGGGCAATGGGGAGAAGCAAGGGAATCGTGAAGACCCGTGCCAGAGTCTTTGCCAAATCATACTTCTGGCCGGAAGATCCGGGCGCCTTTGCCAGCTGTGCGTGCAATTTTTTAGAGGTTATGCTCTGATCAAGCGGATACAAATCGTCAAGTGTCATAATCTTGCTGTAACCCCTGATGAAGAGACGATTCAGCCAGGCAAATACGCCCAGATCAAACACTCCACTTATTTCCTCTGGCGAATGTTTTGTGTCGTTATCCCAGCGGACCCATCTGGACTTGTGGCCGGACTCAAGGACAACCAGTACTGCCTTGCAAGCCACAGCTGCAGTAAATAGGCGCGAGAATGCAAGCTCGGTACGTGTATCCGGCGATGCGAGCCATAGGGTACGAGTCTGTGCAATATCGAGCAGGATCGTTAGAGCCAGATATGCGAGCAGCAAGTGCGACGGCCGTGGCGAGCGCGAGTGTTCTAGGTAGGATACCGCGGACGCACAAATCCCAGAGACAAGTGTTAATGCCGACGACGAAACGAACAAAGGTTGGAATCTGCCTGGGACGACAGCGCTTAGGACAAGTAATACGAGCTGGATTGTATTGTATGCGAGAATGGTCGCCTATAATATCCATTGACTCTAGTCAGATTTCATTCAGTCATTCCCACTTCCATTAAAACCTGGGAAAGAACGGGAGTTTAGATACCTGCTTTGAGAGTTGCAGCCACGTTCCGCCCACGAAGGAGCATTTACGGAGAAGAAATATGATTCGAGCTGGACAGATGGCAACAAACGTCGCCGCGGGCACAAGAGAAAAGAAGATTCTTTCGAATCTGATGGTGAAATCAAAGTCATTCCTGCACCCTTCTACAGCAGGGCCGAACACAATGTCGGCAGGACACCCTGAGAAATCCATCCCAGTCTCGTTATGTCAGAGCTGAGAATCACCAAAGAAAGTGATGAAGAGGGACCTAAGAACGCGTCCCTGGTTGCAGGAAAGAGGGGAGAACATTTTGGGCCGTGATTTATCTGAAAAAGCTGCCTTGACTGGAAAACAAAGACCAGAACGACACAATCAGTCTCCTGCAGGGTTCATAAGCCCCATTGCAACGTTGACATGGCACCATTGGAGGACTCATGTCGTTTTAGGGATGCATAAGAGAGCATGGATCTAGAATGGTACTAGATCAATGGCGCCATTTGATAAAGCCATGTCGTTTAATTGATGTCAAGGTATTAATCTGCATCGGCGCCTACACGGATCTTCATGCATGCGGCGGCTAGTAAAACAATCATTTTTTAATCTGTACACATCGTAATGTAATGTATTATTCTGTGTCTCTATCTTGTAATCCTACCAGTCGTACAGCCTAGTGGTGCGAGATGTATACAGAGTGGAAGTTATCACTCCCTCTTTACGCCACATTTATTCATTGCGATCCGTAAAGCCAAATCAATTGTTTCCCTAGCTCATCAGACTTTCCTATTCCTACGAAATATACTGAACTTCCCAACCTACTCACCTCACGCATGGCCGATCACTTTCGAACGCCAGAGGAACTGGCTAAATACCACCTACAAGATCCAAAGTCGATGAACATGATGCACACTATTATTGCATCCATGGCTCACCGACAGCATCTTGTTAAATTATGGAGCATTCCCCGAGGAACCTCATTTCTCGAAATCGGTTGCGGCTAGGGAGACTTCACTATCGTTGTGGCCGAGGACGGGAAATAGATGCTGGTGCAACAACCGGACAAAAGCCCTAAACTAAGCCCTAGGCCTTTGCAACACCAAAGAATCCCCCAATATTTATTGCTTAAAGCCCTCCAGAATGGGGAAGTGTTATAGAAAATAAATCAAATTATTCCACCTAGGTATATATACACCCCCTTCCCACATGAACAAAAACGAAAGGCCAACCCTATGAAATATGTAGGTATGAAACAGTAGACACAATCTGTTCTGGTAAACCAGACAATCAACTCAACAAATGAAGAGGATATTATACACCCACACCAAACCAAACCAACCATTCCGATACAATCCAGACAATCCAATCTTGTATATAGGTATCACAACTAAACGAGCGTAATCAACCAAAAAACCCAGAAAAACTCAAATAAACAAAAGAATGTGTATAAAGAAAGTGAGATTATGACCTCGATAACGGACTCCCGAATCGAGGCTTAAATGCCAAACTCTTCCGTCTCGCTGCCTCCAGTTTTGCGCGTAGATTCGCACCGGAGGTTGAATCATCGAGGCGAGAAACGTGATCAGAGTCCGATAGCATAGATGAGAATAAGCCCTGATTTGACTGTTTGGGTGGACAGGTTTGTTGCGTTAGTCGCATGAAGCCCGGTGTTGCGGGGGACATGGCTGAAAAGTCGAAGTTGAAGTTGAAGTTGTACTCTGAATCTTCTTTGTCGTTTTCTGCATTGTTGATGTTGGAAGGGGGTTTGGCGCTGGTTGGTGTTTTGGGGGTGCTGTGCTCGTTGACGCTGTTGTTGGGGCTCATGCGTCGAAAGTCTTGCATTGTATCTTCCAGGTCGGTGGGGTGGCGGGAACGACGGTTTGAAGTGCTGCTGCCGTGGCCAATTGACGACGACAATGAGGAAGATGATGATGATGTCGATGACTGCAAAGATCCATTGACATTGGCTAGGGCACGAGGCTGCATACTCTTTCTCCGTTTGGCGCCGCCGCGAGGAATGATGGTGCTGTCGACGTAGTAGTGAGCTTCATCGACCCATTTGTTCGCCCGCTCGCAACTATCACATTCGTTAGAATCTTTCAACAGAAAAAGAAAAGGAAGAAACATACTCAAGGACCCATCCAACACCAACACATTTCACCAAATCACCAGCCTGTCGTACCTTCTCCATTGTACGCACTCCCCCGTCTTTATAGACGACATGCGTAATACCGACTTTGCTATTAACTGACTCCGTTCCATCCACGCCAGGAGATTGACTGGATCGAGGATTCCATGACCACGACTTCACGCACTTGGCACCCATCTGGTTGAGCAACTCGACAAAGATACCGCTTGCGTCTTCGCCTTCGGTGGTATGCACATCGACAAAAACAACTGCGCCGCGAAGACACGGCTGGTCGGCCTTCGGGTCCCGACGAGGAGTCTTTACCGGACTGGCAGTTGTCGATGCTGCGACTGCTTGAAGTTCAGATTCTGGCGTATCTTTGATCTCCGCTAATGGGTTGCGCTTTGATGGTGTAGGAGTAGGAGAGTCAGGTGTAGTTGACTTTCGGCTCTTGGGGACTAGTTTGACCCGACCTGGTGGCGCTCTGATTGGAAGTTGAATGTCAATCGACATCGATCTAGCCCGTTTGCGAGGGTACTTGATAGGGGACTCATCGGCTTCTGGCTTTAAAGGCACTTTTGAGACTGTGTGCACAGTACGGATCGCATCGCGGTTTACTCTGGCTGGTGTGATTGACATTGACAGTCGGGGTGGTTTGTCATGAGGTTTCGCCGTGCTTGTCTCTGACTGTGCGGGTTGAGGTTGCTCTCCTACTACCGATTCAGAGGGATCTTTCTCCGGAGACTGTCTGGCGACAGTATCTGATTCATCACCATCCATAACAACAGAATTTGCCAACGAATGTCTGGCAGCAAGTGACTGACGCATTGACTGAATCTGGCTGTACTTGTTTCCCTGCATCGACCGTCTCGGAGCCGCCAAGTTTTTGGGAACAACAGGAGAAAATATACTCCGCTCTGGTGACTTGCTTCGTTGCTTTGTGGGACTGCTGGGTTTCCATGAATCCAATTTCGCAGTCAACGAAGTAAAGGTATCATCCGCAGAGTCGCCGGAATGCGGAAGAATGCTGTTACGATTGGAAAAGGTGGACTGGCGTCTGCTGCCTGGGCTGGAGCCATATTCAGACATGTCATCACCATGGTCTCTGTAGGACATTCTGAAGTGAGGCATGGGAGAAGCAACTGGTGGCGAGGGGGCGGCGGGAGGAAAGAAATGGGGAGTTCCTTGAGTTGATACGCTCACTACTTCATCCACTTCATCAGGGCGGACTACATCTCGTGAATTGATAGAGGACCGGGCTGACTGAAGGGTTGTGTTTGAACGAGGCGTATCGATTTCAGGTAGTGTCTCGTCATGTTCGTTTTCAGGCTCGGCGTGGATGACCACTTCATTAGACTGCGTGGTTTCAGATTCTGCAGGCTCTCGAATGTGGTCCTCAATGGCATTTTGCTGTTCAGTCACTAGTAGCTGCTCCACGGTTTCTTCAACCTCAGGCTGCACGCTATTCACATCCTCAGATGTGCTTTGCAACGAGGCGTGCTCCTCCTGTTCCGGAACATCTTCCTCCATCTCCGCATCACTCTCGACATTGTCATTGACTTCACCGACGTGTACATTATCATGATCCTCAGCATCTTCCGGATCGCGGTTCTCGTCATTCACGTCAGGCTCATCCTGAGACATTTCCACATCTTCTTCCTCTGCAACTTCCTCTGGCTGTTTCTCGACGCCTTCGTACACATTAGCAGCAGGTTCAACTTCCTGCACAACCTCAGCGTGATCTTCAAGAATATCAACTCCTTCAACTTCTTCCTCAACATCCGATGCCTTGTGATCAGCTTCCGTCTGCTCTTGTCCCACAGGATGATCCACAAACACATCGTCATCGTTTGCACTGTGAACCGTCTTCATGTCCATCGAAAGTTCATCATCACTAAGATCCTCAGCCTTGTCATCATTGACAAACACTTCATCATCATCGCGCATCTCAGTGTCAACATCCTCATCAGGCGTACTCGACTCTGTCTTCAATGGCCTGCTCTCATGCACCTTCTGAAACACAAAAGGCGACTGAATCCGTTTCGCGGGACTCTTGAGCGACGACAACTTCGCATTGAACGGTGTGGACGACCCCTTCTCCGGGGAAGCGGACATAAACGATGCGGCGAGATTACCTCCTTTTTTGGGCGACGCCTTTAAGGGCGACAGCTTCTGCATAAAGGAATTCGACTCGGCGGTAGACAGCTTCGATGCAGACGGATGGCTGATGAATAGTGGGCCCCGTCGTGGCGTGTCTCTGATGGTTTCCTTGGATGTTGACGGCGGCGGACGTCGGGCGGGACTTCCCATAAACACTGAATCGCGCAGTGTCGATGATGGGTTTGGTAAAGATGGGACTGAATTTTCGTCTTGTTGGATTGCGCCTCGCGATGGAGGTCGCGCCGGAGTGCTGGTCTGACCGGGTAGCATGATCCTTTTGACGGGTGAACTGAGGCCTGTATGTTGCGGCTCCTGTGTTTTGACAGGCGATTTCTGGACAACAAGCGAATAAACAGTCTTTTCGCGCGCAAGCTCATCCTCATCTCCCGAACTAGCAGACGAAGACGATCCCTTGGCCAATTGGGTAGCTTTCTTCGGAGAAAGCGGCTTCACAGCAGAAGCAGCAGCAGCAGTTTGCGATTTAGGTGGTCGCCCTCTCGTCGCAGTTCCAGCTTTCCGGACTGGTTTCGCTTTGAGTCCACTAGACTTTGTAGCTGCCGTTGGCTTTTTCGCCGTACCTTTAGTGGCGGGTTTGTGCTCCTCCACCTCCGACGCATCATGGTCCGAGTCCGACAAGTCGGCAAATGTGACTTTCTTCTTCTTCATGGGGTCCCCCAAAGTGCGAGCTTTGGCTAGACTTGACATCGTAGACCCCGTAGCCACGTAGATCGTATTGTCGTTGTCTGTTGGTTGTTTAGCAGCCGGTCGTCGACCTCTCGTCTTCTTTTCTGTCGCTACAGCCTCCTCCTTCTGCTGTTCGACCGGCTTGACCGTCTTGGGCCGTCCACGAGTAGACTTTGTCGTTGTCGTTGTCGGCGCAGGTTTCGCCTTCGCAGGCCGTCCGGCTTTCTTCTTTGTAACCTCGAAATCGGCAAGTTCATCGTCGTCATCTTCTGCCGACGATGCGTTATCCTCAACTTCGACTATCGATTTGACAGGGCCCTTCTTAGTCGAACGCGCACTCTTCCCCACAGCAGCACTTTTAGTCGCTTTCTTCGCCGTCGTCATCGTCGTGGTGCCAACATCAAAACTTAAATCATCATCCTCCTCATCGTCTATGCCATTATCCGCATCAGCGATATTCTTCTTATTCTTCGCCGACGCCGTGGTCGCGGTTGTTGTAGTCTTCCCAGGTTTCCGTCTCCTCTTCGCGGGATCCGCTTTCTTCACTTCTTGCGCATCTGCATCCGCAGGCGTAGTTATAGTTGTAGTAGGCGTCCGACCTCGTCCGCGCGTCGCTCGTTGTTGAGGCACGTCCGCCGCCGATACGCCGGGAATAACAGCTGCGCGCGCCATGTTCTAATCTATTCGGTCCGGGGCGTGAGATTATCACTTCTCAGACTCTCTACATAGGGACCATTTGTCGTTCCGCTCGAAATCGTCGTATTCAACTCGGTGGTCGTCGGGAATGTCGTGTGGTTGTGAAAGCGTGAGTTGCACTCCAACGCACTCATGCAGGCTGTCAAGTTAGTCAAAAAATGACACATGAAACAGATGCAGCATGTCTTTGACTAGGTATGCATGAATGCCAACTCACTAGACCAGAAGTAAAGATGAATTGAATGTGGAGATTTGCTCAATATGCTTAGACAGGGTAGGGTAAGGGTAGGTACGTGCTTAGGCGGCTGCTGGCTAGGCGAGTTTGTTTTTGTTGCGGTTCGCAGATCGGCTGCTTAGGGTGCCGTTGCCAGGGGAACGGCGGCCACCCTACCGTCTTCCATACAATTTATTTTTCATTTTTTTTTTTTTTAAAGAGCAAAATCATGTCTCGTAGATAATAAGCTAAATCATCATGTATCTAAATAGATGACAAAAATGTTAATGCCATAATATCCAATCATGCAACCAACATTTCAGCGCATATCTACAGCGCCATAGCAGTCATGGCCACCGTACCAAGCGCCAAAAGAACAACCTTTGGCATCTTCACAGACTCCGCTGCACTCGTAGTATTCAATGTAGCGAGATACGACGATGGAGCATACGTAGAAGGAGTAGTGCTGTTGGTGGTACCATCCCAGCAGTATCTGTCAAAGCACGTATTGCAAATCTCCGGGACTGTGGTGTTGGTTCGCTCGAATGAGCGACTCAGCATCGCGCAGCCGACGCAGGCTGGCCAGTTTGCGTCGCGGGTACCGTTGGCCATGGTGGCCATGTCGTATGCGTTTTGAATAATGGCGTCGCGCTCGGTGTTGTTGATGGAGAGCGTCAAGGTGGAGAGGTTGGAGTAGGCGACGTAGGGGTAGTTTGGGAGATAGACGATCAATGGAGCTGGGCTGGAGGTGTTGGAGCTGTTGCATCCGAAGAAGGTCGGGTGGGTGTTGAGGCCGTTGTTGATGAATGTGTTCACGTCAGGCACGGCGGGGAAGGAAGTGCCGTTTCCTATGCCAGAGGAATTCAAGCTGCGCTCGTAGGTATAGACCAGACTTGTCCCGTTGGGCCAGCTCTCGGTGGTATCGGCAGAACTGTCCACAGCAAAGATCACGTCGACATGACGGGTAGGTTGGATAAGGGGATAGAGAGGGATGTTCTGGTTGTCCTCACCACCGTCAACGACATTCAGAGTTTCGGTCTGAGCGACCAGTCCGGTGTTTTCCGTGTAATTGTAGAACGGGTTGACATAATCAGCAATATCCTCGTTATCCTCGCCGAGTTTGTTAAGACCGTCCGTAATCAGATGCTCAAGAACACTGGGCAAGCCAGTGCTATTGACGTATTGGATGAAAGCATTAAACAAAGTCGACGAAGTACCAAACACGAATCCAGCATTGTCATAACCGCGCACACAGCTCTTGTCTTCGGGGATACTGCCAGCGTTGAATCTCGAGCCGAGGTACTCTAACGGCGCAAAGCCAAAGATGGTGGGATCCCAGGTACCAAACTCGAAAGGACTGAATTCCATGACCGTAGAGTTTGCGCCGATAATCTTTTCGCCAGGAGAACGGAGATCAGCGACGACTAGTGGCATGGGGATGCTACCGCTGGCAAAGTTGTCTTCTAGAGCAATGGAAGACCAGGTGTAGTTCGGACCTCCATCAGTAGCATTGATGAATTGGAACGACAGCATTCGTGCCCTGTTGATGTCAGCTAAACATCATCCAAGGTAATCAAAAAAACGTACCAAATATCAGTAAGCGTAGTATCATATCCAGCATCCGACTTGGCCTCCACCTGGTCCGAAATAGTGTTATAATACTCCGCACTACTCAACAACTGAAACCCACCAGTCGAAGGACCCTCCAAAATCGATTGCCCGAGTTGCCATGCCTCGCCTTGTCCATCAGCCTGCAAATCCCCAATCGTCGTGAAATTATTCACATATAACGAAGCCAGCAGCCAACTCCCACCACTCAATCCCGAAACATACGTCGCAGTCTGCAACAAGCCACCAATCTGGCCGGCACTCGTACTGTTGGGTGTCCGACTATCAAACGCTTTGAAGGCGCCACCACCCGTCAACATGGCGCGATACCCACCACCGGAGAACGCAATACCGACGTTGGGCAGATTTGTAGCGTTGTCGTTTGCGACGGTGTCAATATAGTTCACCGCATCAAAGTTGGAGATGTTGACATGCCCGAAGAAGTCGCGCATGGCCTGGGTGGTGTGGTTGCGGCGGAGGGAGAGCCATGATGTCTCGTTGGACGAAAGAGTGGCTGCGCTGCGGATGGTTGGGCGTGCTGCTGGGCAGGAGACGTTTGCTGGAGCGTACCCATTCGGCGCGTTCGGGAGGGCTCGAGGGAGCACATTATCAGCGGTTGCATCTACAACAGCTAACAGTGAGTATGATCCTTGAGTTCGGACAGAGAAACTAACCTGATAATAAGCCCGCAACAAGGGCAATAGACTGAATGGTTCGCATCTCGACAAGTATCCAAATGTCTATCCTATGCCAAAACAGAGTATGAAAATGAAAGAAGGATCGAATCGAGGAATTAGTGCCGATCTTAAATACTATGTAGGCCGGAGTATCTTTTCATTGAACGTTCAGCCCTGGCTGACTCTTCGGTATGTTAGTCCAAAAAAGGGCATAAATGCTACATAGTCACCCTTGGCACATGTCCATATCTGATGAACTACTTTATCCGGGAGCCGGTACAGTCACTGGCGTGGCTGGGCTGGTAATCCTGCATGTTGGTGTGTATGAATGGAGACTTTGAGAGAAGCTGAGAGGACGAGAGAAGAAAAGAGGAGCTCGGCAGGTGCGGATGTGATGTCATCACTGGCGCCCTATTTCAGTCAAGCCTCGACAGTCGGTGTACTATGAATACAAGACAAACATTACCTATGCATGTAGCAAGTAACAGACGTGTACAGCCCGAATCCACTCATACCATCTATGTCGCATTGCGCAACATATTCTACTTTCGACAATCAGCTGTGTATCCAGAAACCAATCGGAATGCACGGATGCTGATCCTCCAGGATCTCCACTGTTGTTCTCTCTTGGAGTGGCTCAGTTGTGTTTTATTGTTGCCTTTATGAAGATTGTGAAAGAGATTAGATATGGTTCTGGCATGGACGTGGCTGTGCTGGAATAGATTCGGATTGCGGAAGTTGACTCTTCCATAGTTAATACTACCGAATGAGAGACAAACAGAGCTGAATCGTAACCCTAACGTAACCCTAATCACATGTAAAATATCGATGCATTGAGAAAGTCCATTAAATTAGTATGAGCAGTCACTGTAAACCGGACTCAGAATAATGACGGCTGAAACAAAAATAAACGCCGTCGCATGTAAACATTCCCATGGCTTCGCACTGCATAGCATGAAACAAAAAGAAACGCCTTCCAGCAATCTCATACCGCTGGAACAATCATAGGCACCCGAAAAACAAACAATTGTATATGCATGCCGAACAGTATAGAATAGCCGTGTGCTCTATTTTCATCGCCATCGTTGTCGGTTCTGCTGGCAACTACCACGCAGCATGCCCACCATCCATCCTCAAATCGCTTCCAGTCATAAAACTACTGGCATCACTGATCAAGAACACAGCAGCGCCACGGTACTCTTCAGGGCGCGACAGACGACCCAGCATATTCTGCTTGGGCCATTCTTCGCGCCGTTCGGGGAACTGCACGAACAGGTTCTCGACCATCTGGGTGACGATGTACCCGGGGCTGATGGTGTTGACGCGGATGTTGTACTGGCCCCATTCGGCGGCGAGGTTGCGACCGAGTTGGATGACGGCTGCTTTGGAGGCGTTGTAGGCTGGGCAGATGAGGCCCTAACACCTATTAGCACTTGAGTCGAAAAGACTGTACGTAGATTGTAGGTTGTAATTGGGAGGAGTGGTGTGTGGGGATAGCGTGGCAAACAGGGATTCCCATTACCCCGCAGAAACTCAGTCGCGAGAATCGAGATAGGCAGAAAACATACCTTGTTAGCAATAGTGCCGCTCATACTAGCAATCATAACAATGCTCCCCCCATTCCCGAATCGGATCATCTGCTTGGCGACCGCCTGCGCAGTCATGAAGACGCCAGTCACATTGACCTCCATCATGGTGTTGGCGTCCTTGGCCGTGTACTCCAGTGCGGGCGTCTCCTGCTGGATACCGGCAGCCGCGATGAGGCCGTCCATGCGTCCCTCGACATTGGCGATTTCTTCGATGACGGCGTTGAGGAGTTCGGTGTCGCGGACGTCAATGCGGCGATATTCGATTTTTGTGCCGAGCGAGCTGGCTTTGGTTTGGATGCGCGCGAAGTCTTCACTCTACGCCGTATGCGTTAGTTTTCATATTTAGTCTGCTAGATAGAAGGGGAGACGAACTGGCTCAGGCAACCGGTCAAGAGCGTAGACAATAGCTCCAGCTTCTAGCAAAGCTTCAGCCTGGACAAGACCCAGACCACGACCAGCGCCAGAAACGCAGACAACCTTGTCCGTAAGCACGAACTCGGGCATACGGTTCTTGGTGCCCAGGTAGACGGCCGAAGCGTCCTCGGGCTCAGCAGGACCGCGAGCGGTCTTTTGGGGGGTGGCGATAGTCTCGATGTTGATAGACATTGCTATGTAAAGGTAGTAGAAATTAGGTAGAGTACAGAATAACAAGACTGGAAAAAGTCGAGAGATGAGTGATGATTAATTGTCTACTACCACCAGCTCAAACCCTGGACATTCTCCTTCTTATATACCATTTACAATGCCACCAGTGGAACCAACTCAATGCCTAGAACCAGACCAGCATGCATCGCAATGCTCATGTGAACATGCAAAAATTGTAGCTACTAGTAGTACGTACTCCGTAGTTACGGTACAAACGGAAAAAGAATGGGTACCCCGGATAAGGAGCAGAAACATCATGACTATCGTTAATTACACGTTGTACCCAGCAAAGAAAAGAAACTCGGCATAGTTACTGCTAAAAAAAAAATAATAATTAAGCGGGGCGGAATAATTTGGTAGCACATGACCGATTTCTAGACGCATCCAGCCCCTTTATTGGTGATCATTGGCATGTTGGCATATCTGTTTTGCGGGGGTACTACTATTTGCCCTCCTCTTTCGAATTCTAACCACCTAGTATTCCTAACTAGTATTCCCAATCATGGCTAAATTCATGGCCGCGTCTACAATCTCATTCAATTTAGCCAGCTGTAGGTCTGCAGGGTACAAGGTATTGTGCAATGTACGCAGAGGGTGTAAGTACGTAGGCAAATTTCCAATCGAACAGCTCCGCAATACATCAACTGATTGATATCATCGTTACATATACGTATGTCCTACGCAGTCATACAAAGAAGACAATCAAGGATCTGTCCCATTTGCTGTAAGAGAATGGCAAATATATCCAGAGTCATTGAATGTCTCTGACACTGATGGTGCTCGGGAGGACGGATTAGGAAAGCCGGTCGCTAGAAATGGTCGCACGGCTGGGGACGCCACTGTGCCCTTAAAGCCTGAGCTTGTACGTACCGATGTCCTTAAAGCTTGGAATAGCAAACACCATTGTGAAAAATTAAAATAGTTCGAGATAAGGTCTAGAACGAGCCCGCCACGGCGGTTCTCCAGCGGGGTGCAGATCACGTGTGTCTTGATTCTACGGGGGTTGATTGAGGAAAGAAACGATGATTGAGAAGCGATGATTCAGATACCAAGTAAGACCATTGACAGTATTATCCTACAGTAGTTAACTAGTAGTTACTCATTGTTCTCCTGCTTGACTCCATGGCTGGTATCACGACGGCCCGTCTACAAAGTCAAGCGAAATACATGTAATAGCGCCAGCCCTAGTTCTAGATCTCTGCACAACAAGACTATATGCAATAGCAAAATATGCAAAGAAATCAATCGAATTTATCCGATTCTACCGTCTGTCGTTAAATAAGCCTACGTGTACTATTCCCAGGTAAAGATGTGTAGGTACAATGTGTATACAGTGGCTGACGGAATTTCCTTGTTGACTCTAGTCTCCTACGTGGACACCATCCAGCGATGTCCAGCCTGGTCCAGGTGGAATGGAATAGAAGCACGGACCATAGTTTCTTTCTTGCTCTGTGACTCTCGTTCCTTGGAGAGAAAAGAAGTGGCTGTAATTGACTTTGCGTGTGTTTGTCTGTGGATCCGGGATCGTGGGACGGGGAACGGACGGAGTACCCCTTCAGAGCTTTCCGTGGTATGTTGTACGTACTGTACATAGTAAGGTTTGATTCTTGGGGGGATACTAACATTGAAGTGAGACCTGAGTGTGGTTCGTATTTCTATTAATGTTTTTCATTGAATACTGGGTGAGAGGAACTGCCGGGATTGAACCGTTTGTGTACATATCAGGAATATATATCATTTAATGAACTAGGTCAGATATAGGTAACAGATTTGTGTCCCAATGGGCATCCTTGGCTCGAATTCCAAGAGAGCCGTAAGCTATATGAATGATGGCCTCCCAATATGGATCTCGCGATTTCGCAGTGCGGGCATGGAAATGAACTACTGGACAGTTCCTGCAAATACTCGGTCATACCAGCTGGATTAACACAATTGTTTTCGCTTTAGAAGAATTCTAGCACCGGGCTCACGCGATAATAGAATACAGCTCTGGCGCCTAACCACTGGACAATGGCTGCAGACACTTCGCGGCCATAATAGTCCAATTAGCACGATCATCTTCTCACCAGATAGAAAGGTACTAATGTCAGCGTTAGATAGTACTGTCTTATTCTGTGATTCAATAACTAGACAACGGACAGGGCCATACCAATTGTTTTGTTCAGACAATGGCTTTCTCATCTAATGGAAAGATGCTAGCATTGGGGTCAGATGATTCTATAGTACGGCTCCAGGATTTAAATCCTGGACTCAGCATATTTTTCAGGGCCATAGAGGTTGGATCAGTACAATTGCCTTCTCACCAGAAGGGATGAGAGCAGCCTCAGGGCCAACTGAGTGTATAATACGGCTTTGGAATTTAACTATTCAACGATTTAAGTATATTTGGAGGTTTATAGTGACAATATCCGCACAGTTGTTTTCTCATTTAATAGAGATATGCTAGCTTCAAGGTCAGAGGATTCCACAGGGTTATGGTCAAATGATCATACAGTAAAGCACTGGGATTTGACTACTACACAATGCCAGCAAACATTGAAAGGCTCCAATGATCGTGTTAATATAATTGCATTCTCACTAGATGGGAAGATATTGGCATCAAGATCACAAGTAGATACGGCACTCCCAGGAAAGAACACCCAGCAGCTGTATGACCGATTATCGTGGAAAGAAGCGAGCGTGCTACGTAATTTTAGGAAAGTGTTCATTTAATTTCGTAACGATCGCTAGAGAGAAAATTGTCATTCCCATGTCGCAAACAGATCGGTTCCATCTACCATCAGGGCATCTTGGAAGAAATTCTCGGATTGGTCCTCAATGCACCATGAAAGAGGATCCCAGGACAATTCCTCTGGTTTCTGGAAGCTTGAGACCGTGGATTTATCCCTACATGGAGGTATATAACTGTGTTCCTGGGTGGCCAACCACTGCTCGTTCGGCGTCCATGAGCCCGGGTTACCTGAAAAGTGGTGACAAGGTTGGTTTCGGGTATCCTGCGTTTGGGTCCTATTTCTATTCCGTCGAATGTGAACTTTCCCCAGCAGTGGAATCTTCAATGTCATCTCTTGCGCGTCGGATCCTCCATCATTTTGCTGTAGTAATTCTTTCAGAGAGCGAATAGAGGTAACACAATGCTGCGCAAAATGAGAGACAGCAGTATTTTTCGACCTTTCATCCATAACTTCGATTGTTTGCGTAACTATCCTGTTGACCTTGACTTTGTTGATCCGCAAATTGGGCGAATCTGTGCAAGGTGAACTGTGGGATGTAAGAAGAAGAACGACCGTAGCAATGAAAGCCTGCAAATCCAAGCATCGGGATAGAAAAAAACCGGATGGGAGCTCTTGACGAAGATGCCGATAATGTTCCGTGACTGATTCGCACGCGTCTCCGCAAACCATGCGGCTATAGCTATAATCTTCATCTGAGTCATTTCGCATCGTAAAGGCCAGATGGATCCGCATATTGATACACCAATGCAGGAATTGTACCAAATGGTCGGGTATAGAGTGCTTCACACTTCGAACCCACCATGATTTCGGCGTCTCTGCTGCAAGCACCTTCAGCTCCCCGTCGAGTTCCAAGACAGAGGCATAGAGCTCGGCCTTTGATCCTCGTGTCATATGTGTGCTATCCCGATAACGAATCTTGGTGGTAATTTCTATCAGCCTACCAATATATGCCTGAGGTTGAATAGCACCATCAATCACCAATGGTTGAAGGTTCGGCCTTTGGTATGGACTAATAGATGGAGGAAGATTGAGGACCACCCCGGAGATACCGTCAGCAAAGCATAACGATTGCCATAGCTTAGCTCTCTGTAGTTGTGTCTCATACTCGTGTGATCCGTTTTCCTGGTTGTAAGGGGAAATCAGACATGCGTTGGGCAGTCCCATTACCTCTGCAACCGCTATAAAATGGCGTAATCGAAGCCATGCTTTTTGCAAATTCCCTTGACTCAATTGACTGTGAGAAGTGTTAGTGTTATTAGGATCAAAAGAAAGCGAAACTCACAGTCGAACAAAGTGCATGGCCATTCCTAGGCCCTTGACGGTACATATTAGTCTATCATAGCAGATGAGTGTACTTTCTATTACCTCAGACACTAGTCGAGGGAACCTTGAGCATTTACGACATTCATTCAGCTGGGGAGAAAGACTATTAGACCCTTGAGGAATTTCCTGGACTGTTATGGCAATAGATATTAGCCACGTAGCCAGGCTTATGGCATCCGTATCTGGGTTGCACATCTCGTCATAGCATTCGAGAATTTCTTGCTGGGATTCGACCGCAAATGGCTGCGGGAGTAGTGTATGGAGCAAGTCGAGCCAACAGGGTGGTGCGGACCTGACTATTTGCGAGACTTCGCTTTTTGACGGAATCAATTTCTGCAACGTCTCTCTCGCCGTGTCTAGTACATGGGCGGAAGCCTTTGCTTTACGCTCATGTAGCGATTCAATTGCGCGGCCGGTATCCACGCTGAGCCAGTGATTTTGGAAAAGTGAACGCATATGCGATGGAGGTTCTGTGGCGAGCACATCCGACATGCTAGAATTATCATCTGACTCATAGTCCTCCGGACTTGACGCTGCCGAAATAGAAGTTGACTCTGACACTTGAGAGCCTACGTTTCCAATTTTGGTTTCAATATCACGTATGAGCCTTTCCAGACTAGCAACTTTTGATTCTAGTTTGGATATCCGATGTCGCGAAGAGAATCTTTGTGATTGAAGCTGTCGGGAACTGTACGTCTGTGCAATGCATTCCGAGCCACGTTCTTCACACCTTCTGCAACTCTGTGCATCTTCGGGCTGCCGGATACAACGGACTTTACGACGTCTACCTGCTTCAGTTGTCAGAAAGGCTCGGCGCGGCCAAATACTGCGCTATTTGTCCGTTGTGCGTGGGTGTCTTTGCTCACACTCGGTACAGCTTTTCGTCCCTGCCCGAGCTCGTTTTAGAATCTGATCGTTGGGCATGGTGGAATTCATCCCTAAGCTATCCATTCAAGTAACTATCCAAGTCTTTTATAAAGCGACTCTGAGCGTTACTCAGAGTAATGACATGAGAAACTGTGATGGTACTTGTTTTTTTGCAATACAAGAAATAGATTTTATGAGGCCTTCTCGGAGCGGACGACTTTCGCTTCCGCGATCCAATTTAGGTCCGACAACACCGCGGACACTTCACACCTCCAAGGAGATTCCGTCTACGTATTTAAGCCAATGTCTCCTGGAAGATGGAATGGCCAAACAAACATCGCCTGAATAAGCCTTGTCGGTCAATTTAGTTTACCATGCATCAGTCTCATATTTCTACTGAAATTCTCGACCGCGTCGCCTGGATGCGTGGCGGCCATCATAAGCTCCTTGTCGACCCGGCCCGGACGGCGCATGTCGTAATTGACCTTCAGGTTGGCTTCATGGGTGAGGGGTCATTGCTTGAGGTGCCACTTGCGCGCACCATCGTCGAGAATGTCAATCGCGTGTCGCGGGCGCTCCGTTCCGCTGGAGGAACCATAGCCTACGTCCAGTACAAGTTCGATCCGGACGAGCTGCATCGTTGGGTATCGCACTACGACCGCATGACTCCCGATGCGCTCAAGAAAATGCAGATGGCTTTCACCGTCGGCGCAGAGCAGCATGCACTATGGCCGGAACTCGACATCCAGCCCGAGGACCTGATTGTTCCAAAGACGCGGTGGAGTGCCTTCATTCCGGGGACCTGCGATCTCGACTCGCATCTGAAGGCCAAGGGCATCGACACGCTGATTATTACTGGAACCACTACGAACTGTTGCTGCGAGTCTACAATGCGAGATGCGATGCAGATGGGCTACAAAGTACTGTTCGTCCAGGACGGCAACGCCACACGCGGTGATGCAGTGCATAACGCCAGTCTGGCGAACATGGTTCTCTTTGGCGATGTGGTAACAGCTGACGAGGCGGTTGGCCGGATCGAGGCCGCATAATCAGATAGGACGTGGAAGGTGAAATACTTGAGCAATGAGATAGGACTGTTAGAAGGAATTATAGCATCAAAGGGACTCAAATCACACACCTGTTATGCAGTATTATTTCTGATTGCACAGCACTCTACCGTCATGTATACAGACAATCGAAACAGACACGTTTACACCCAATGGTGTAATCTAAGACCAAATTTTAGTTAGGTTAGACTAAATATTGAAGTGAACACGAAGTGAACATTCGAGGCACATGTCAACCCAGCCTCGACAAAAAAGAACTTTTGGCCTAAGCCACTATGTTATACTCTGAGAACGAAGGAGGTCATTGAGAATTATCCATCGTCTCCATTTGCCGCTCAATATCAGCCAGTAAATCCGTTATATCTCTATCTCCATATACTCAATAATCTGTATATATTTTAATCAACTCCTGGGCCACACTAGTAACATTATAAAATTTAATATTAAGAGCATCAACTTCGATATCAAATTCATTTTGAATGGTGGAAATATTATCCTAGTTCAAATCTTAAGTGTTATAAATAGCAGACAGGATTAAAGAGGTAGTAATATATTCTAATAGTATTTAGTAAATATAGCCTGTGATCAATCCACCCTGCACAGTGAGCACTTAAGGCATGCTCCGGGATCAGTCACTGCGCGTAAAGCGGTGACGCCAAGCGCGCAACAAATCTGTTACCTAGGTAATGCCTGTATATGTGAATTGCTGCAATTGTTGTCGATCTTATAAGCTCTCTTTGAGAATACAGAGTATCCAACTTGTAAATAGCCATTTTAAATTATTAGCAGGTAGTAAATCGACTACGTAAGCTGTGGTAAGTTTACGAGTCAAAAGCTAGATACAACGAATCTAGAATATTTCCTCTTTCGGAAGTCGATAATCCAGAAGTCTTTCCGGAGACGCCAGATCTGTCAGGCCGGTGGCATCATGTGATCTTTCAAATTTTGACATGATTACTAGCATACCTAGGTAGCAAAAGAAAGAATATCGGCTTTTTGCATTTTACTTGTCAGTCTACTCTTATTCTAGTTCTTGCACTCTATGATAAGATGATATCCTCGTCAGGAGGAACACGCTCCCTGGATACCCCCCATCGACACTCGCCACAAAACGTTAGCAATATGAGAATGTGGATCAAGCGCTATGCATGCAGGTACCTGTATGCTTACTTTCTATTCAACAGAGCTGATCTTCTAGTCTAGCACGCTGTCAACCACAAGAAATGTGCATGTCCTTGTGACCTTCGGTTACCGTAGGGATCTACTAGTCTTACGGATCGGGGAGAGGACCAGAACATGTACGTTCTTCCACGGTAAATAATATGTGCTGATTATCAATCGAGTCTGTTACTAACTAGCTAATCACTTGCCAATTGATTCATATTGCAAGGAAATGTGATGTTTTGTTCAATATTGTTGTGCAATGGAGGGATATATTCTCGGGACAACGCCCGAATAGGGCAGGAATTAGGGCTCGGCTTCAACCAGAATAGAGAGCGATAATCTACACCTAGGTACAATCCGGTCCAACTTGAAGAAGTGAGCCATAACATCAATCGATGTTCATAGATTCTATGAAATAATCAATATGTATACAGCCGTTGGATCCATGTCTGTCTCTGTGTTGTCCCTGATCGACCCCGTAACGAGACCACCACCTTCAATGTTCCATCGACCAAGCTCAAAAATACTTTGACAAGGCTATGCCGGCTATCATGTTTACCGGAAAATCATAAATCATCACTGAAAGTCTGAATCTATTCTGGTCTAAGTGACGTGTTAAGGCACTTTGTGGGCCTGGAGGTCACCCGAGCATCAGAAATCTTCTAGTTTGCTGCGTAAGCCCGTGTCTGAATTTAGCTTTCAATTTCAATGTTTATCGAGAATAGTTGCGCGTATTGCGACTGTCGAATATATGATTATGCAGTTCCCATAAATTATCAGAGACTAGGTAACTACCGGACGGAGTTGCTTCATTCGTCGAACTTCTAGAGAATAGATCTACACGGGCTCCTGTATCGACTGTATAGATTAAACGGGGTGAATATCGGTATCAACGAACAATCGACATACAACCACGGGATTACCAGACCGAGTCTTAGCTCAACTCGGATCAATGTCAAACGTCCTGGTCTAATCAGGAACCAGGTCCAACACATGATCACGAAATATGGAGATTCGTGCAGAAACGGTGGATCATACAAGTCGATCACCTTGCTTAGAAATTGATCATTGCTCTAGTTACTATGTATATTTGCGGACGCTACGAAAAGAATGAATCTAGACGACTTCCTGATTCGGATATACCGAATTCTACGTAGTATCTCCTTTTCTCTCCACCCTCTGTTATCAATGGGGAGAATCAGAAGAGAGGAGGAGAGGGTCAATAATTCTATATCCGTATCTGCTCCGCAATCCACCATCTCACCATCCTCCTCGCCTCCTCAATCCACTCCCCAGCTTCGTCGCAGTATTCACCCCTGACGGCCTGCCGTAGGTCAGCGAACTTCCATCGTTCTAGTGCGTGTTGTTCATTTGGATCGGCTTGTGTATGCGTAAATCGATACTTGAATAATCCCTCTCCACCTGTCTCGTTGTCGCTTTGTTGGTTGCGATGATCTTGAGACTTGTTGATGATGGGTACGACGAGTCGGTATGGAAGGTCAGCCGACATGATCGCTAGCATGCTACCGCCTGCATTGATGGTGGCTAAATTCCATACCATACGCCCAGTTTGATCTCTGCTGATGAATGGTCGGAGGAGTGATTGACCCTGATACTCGTGGATGAGAGACTTTGCGATCTTCGTGTCTGCCTCGTTGAGTGATGCGCTTTCAATGAGGAGATCCAGCACAGTCGGTAAGACACTCATGCCCGTCGTCAGGTTTGCTTCAATGTCGATATGTGGGAGACGAGGATGGCGGAAGACAAGGGGAATTCTGAAATTGCTGATGTGCGAGTTTTCGAATGTGCCTTGCAACCCATCGTCTTCGCCAAATGCTTGTCCACTAAGCACTTTACCCAACACAACCGGAGAGGCATAGGAGACATACTGATCACCAACAACCACAACAAGACTCCTATCCGCAATACCCGCTTCTTCAAGATATCCCAGTACCCTACCAACCCACGAATCCATATATCGCACCGTATTCAGAAACGCGTTCAAGTCTCGATGACACCACCAATCGAAGTAATTCTCGCGCTCGAAGGTCTCGGGAAATTTCCATGGATGGTGCGATGTGAGGGTCATGTGCGATAGGAATAGGCGGGCTTTGTTCTCTGCAGCGTTGAAGATGAGGTCTTTTATGTATGGGTCGATTTCTTCTTCGGAGTAGCTGCGATCGTCAGTAGTTTCAAAATGGGATCAAAGCGGTATTTGGCGTACCCGAAGTAATTTATTTCTTTAGTTTTGGGCGGATAATGTGTCGCTGAAGGGCCCTCGATGGTCTCTTTGACTATCTTTTCGTCGAAGCCGAGTTGTTTAATGAGGTCACTTTGTCGGTCGTAATCATCCGTTGATGATTGTATAAAGACTGACTTCCAAGGTCTCTGCTGAACAGGCCGAAGCTCATCATACGCAGACTGCTGCTCCTCGACAGTCTTCTTTGAGTTGAACAAACTCAAAATATGCGGTAAACACGGCTGATAAATCTCCAACAACGATTCCTCAAGCATGTCGACCGGTAACGGCATTACGCCGCAGTGAAGTGATAGTAGACTTTTGAGTGTCAGTGAGCTCGCTGTCAGGGCTCCTTTGACGTTGATACCGCCCATATTAAGCGGTATCTTGTCCACCCATTCGATGGTGTCATTGCCAAATGTCATCCTTTTGCCGCTTCTGTTCGTTGCATATTCCCGAGTAACCATCTGAGCTGTCGGAGTCATTCTAGACAATTTATCGATAATCGCATGTCGACCTTGATCGTCGTGATAGTTGACTATTGTATCGTACAGAAAACTTCCCTCTTTCATTGGAAAGACGTCTTTCCGTGCACTTTCCAGCACCAGCATGACTATATGCTCGATCTGAACTGATCCTTGGTCAAAAACATCTTTGAGCCTAGAGTGCACTGGCTCACGAAGATTAGATATTTTTGCTGGATCCGTCACAGCATCGTACAATTCGTGTTTTCTCATACATTCACGCTGCCGTCCACCCTTCCCTCCAATGTCATATCTCTCCTGGCGTTGTGCATCCGTGAGCCACCGCTCAAACCCCGGTGGAGGATCATCTGGCATCCATTCCGGCCTTATCGTTGCTGACGACGAATTCCGGCCTGGTGCCCAGCAGGGAAAGTATCCAGACGGTGCCAGCCATTTATCCGGCGAAATGAATTGTGGAAATGGGTATTGCGGGTGCTGGCGCGGATGGCAGTGTTCTGATGGTTTGTGGAAAGCAGATGATAGACAGAATGGGAGGGTTGAGGAGAGGTGGTTGTATGGTACGTCAGGACGAATTAGTCGAGCACAGAGCAGGTACAGCCCTAAGATGACGGTAGGTAACAGCACGCGATAATTGGGGTACTTTGAAGGAGACTTTGTATATGGTAGAAGCACACCCCGACTTTTGATAATGACCCGACAAGCTGACTGTAACACATTCCCTGCAATCGTATGAAGATACGGGGTAGCCAGAACCGAGACGACGGACAAGATCGCTCCAACCATACAGACAGTCTTTGTCCCACTGAGGAGTATCTTCATAGCTGCTGGGTCGCGAAGAAAACTACTGCTTGCGCCCCATTCGACCTGCGAACCAGTTTCCAGGAAGAAGCTGATTTGTATGGCGGAGGCTGCCCACGTCACGATACTGCGTCTGGTCAAATCTGGATCAATTGACGGGGAGGGATTTACTCACGTTATTAAACAGCCTGAAATGCAGCATATCTGCTGTATGAAGCCATCGAATCCTCGAAGTAAAGCTCGACCTGGGATTATGACTAGGGCATCTTGAAAGAAGAAGGTTGGAAGATACACAACAAAGTAACCTGGAGAGACAGAGTGCCAATGTAATGCAAGATGTAGAAACTTGGACGCTAGGCACGAAATGATGAGTAGGGAGTAGTAGAATGGGATCGGAGGCGAAGGATCGGACAGATGCCATCTTCATATTTGACTCTCACGAGGGGTGAATTGGTGGATCAAACGCAAATTGTCTGTGAGGAACCATATAATTCTAGGAGCATTTGCATCGGTCTGCTCTATGTCTGGACTATCAATATCCTGCTTTAATGACCTTAAAAGGAAATTCGTTAAGATCCATGACGCTAGACGAAAAGTTGACACCCTCTCCTGCATATTCAGAAGGGCGTTCGAAATACAGGTCATTTCGTTTGTCATCTCGAATGAGATGACTATTCCCACCGAAAGGGGTCGCCGTTATGATTAGAATTGTTTGAGTGTAATGGTTCTTTGTTTTGGGGGATTCGTCTGAGCCGTTCTTGTATGACAGTGCGTTGATCGCAATTATACCCTCGGATACCAGCAGGACTGAATCTATAGTAGTTGAAATCTGACATAGATTTCTCTATCTTGCAATATTATCATGCAATGAATGGACATTGATATCATAAGCTATGTACATGAACGAGATGAAATATCCATGGATATATCCTCGCAAAAAACCGTAACAACAACACCCCAACTCCAAACCTTTTCCTATAGTACAAACATACAAATTGCGAACCTGAGATTAATTAGAAAGCCTCACTAACAACCCCCCTCTCCCCCAATCTCCCAACAACACCCTTCTTCAACCTCAACGTGCGCTCAATATCCGCATCTCGAAGTTTCTGTCTATCACGCATACTCAACACCTGCCGAATAGTCATAGCATCCAAATACTCTCGTCCGGGATGACTCGGCCTCCCGAAGGACTCGAGTTCTTGTTCGGCGGCTTTTGTGATTCGGCTGCGCGATGAGAGCACCAAGAGGGCGGGGTTATTGTTTGCGTCTGGAAAGACGGAAGGCGTTACACCTCCTCCACTTTGACTGACGGATGGTGTTGTTTGAGGTTGATATTGAGGAGGGAAGGTGCGGGATTGGTTGAATGTGCTGGAGTGTGAGAATGTAGGGTTTGGAGTTACGGGGCCGATGGAGCGTAGTGAGGCGGCGAAGTGAGGGTCACGAGCGTCGAGGTCAATTGCTATTCAATATGTCAGTGGATATATTCAACCAAAGAGAGGGAATAACAGGGTTTACCTTCTGAGCGCGAAGCCGAAGCCTGCTCTTTTGAATGATATGTTGGTCCAGCTTCTTGCTTCAGCGGCGATTTGTTGATCGGCGTCGGTGTCGCCTTCGTGGCCCCCGGTGAAGCTGTCTTTGGGTATTGACGACGCGAGGCTGCGCTGGCTGCTGAGCGAGCTGGCTTTGATGCTGTCGCGCCCATTTTCTAGTATAATTAATCGTCGAGTGCGTTTTGTATGTTTATGTTGGTGAACGAGTCGGGATACAAAAAGATGGAGCTAAGCGGAGACTACTAACATTCCCGACTCTTGGCGTGGATTGTATGCGTGACGTCAAATACGAGAAGAATAAATTGCTTAAAAAGGGAATAAAAACATTCCATGATAATAGTACATTTTTGATTCGAAATTTCGATGATGCCCGAGATCCGCTAATATATAATGCGACATCAGAGCCTGGTTCTTAAAGAGACACAATCTCATATGCCTATTTCCCCCAATCGCCCAGGCGACAGTTTACCGCAAGCCAGCTAGTCGTCGCTCTTGTACCTCACTCAATGCACGGCTTCCGCTGAGGAATGCAACGGCACCGACGATGAGGGAAGCGGGAAGCATTTGGAACAGCGTCCAGCTTGTGTAGTACATGAAAAAGATGCCCTCCAGACCAATGACGGACGACACGAACACGATGTGAGGGATGGGTGCGGCCTTCAAGGCAACGGAGAGGTGGTCGAGGTTGACATCAAAATACATCCACTGTATAGCGCGAATTTGTTAGTTCAATTCTTTTCAATTGGCATCGATCGGATTATAGGTGTACATACCATTCCCGCCAAAACCGGAATAGTGACCAAAGTCGACAGGACGAAAATCAATGTGATAATTGGTGGAGGGCTCTTGGGGTCGGCCTTGAAGATGTGGTTTATCCTGGGCTGCTTTCCATATCTTTCCACAGCGTCAGGTGCGCCCGGCGCACTGACATCGCTGGTGATGGATAGTTGGAAGGCGAGGTTGCGATAGGCGTCGGAAGCTCCGAATGAGCCAATGACAATTTCGGCGTCGACGGGCTCTGACGTGGCTATGAATTGGGTAGGGATATCTTTCTTGCTCTGCAGTAAAACACCAAGTCAGCTCTGAAGTTATGGGTGCTGTATAATGTTGTGTACTGACCAACTCGACCTTGGACTTGCCATCGTTCTTGACGCTGAAAGGATATGAGACGTCTAGACCAGTGGTCGAGTCCTTCAACAGCAGAAATGCCTGATGTGGCCGCTTTGCGCTGCGATCTTCCTGCGTTGTGAGAAGAAGCTTGAGAGAGTCGGAGTCGCCGAGGGAAATGGGCGTTGACAGAGGTTTATTTTCCTTGAGACTGCGTAAAATTAGTTTTGAATAACTCAATAATCATCGCTAAAAGCAAGTAGGATAATCGAATTCTCGTACTTCTCCTTCACTCTGCCTGTCGCCGACTTGGAACTTACTGACACGGTGGCATCAGTGAAACCCCAAGAGGCCGCGTAAACCGAGGGAGCGACGAGAGCCAGCAGGCTGAGGTGCGCAGGGAGGCGCATGTTGCAGTGATATGAGGAATGGAAAGAAACAAGAAAGATAAATCAATTGTTCTATAATCGCTCGAAAGTATAGAAAGTGGTGGTGTTGCTGTTGTTGTTCAAGTTGTTGTAGTAGAGTAAGAGTGGATGGGGCAAGCGGCGTCCAGTGACTGACCTTTCTGCCGTCCGGAGAATCAAGCCCTAATTCCCTGTTCTGTTCTGCTGCTGATCTCGCCGAAAAAACATCCTCGCTTTCTTTTCCTGCGACTCTTGCAACACCCACGCCGCTCGCCCTGCACCCTGCTACTGCGCTGCGACGCTCTCGATCGACTCTACACGGTCCACTGATTTCATTGCGATAAAAATTTCGTCTGCCCTACCGTGCCACCGACCGTCCGACGCCCTTCGTCCTTCCGAGGCCTCCCGCAACCTGTCGTTTCTTGACACCTACACACCGTTCTTCGACGCCGCGAAGTCGTTGAAACACTCGAGACTGCTTGGAATTTACACCGGTTTTTGGAGGATTCTATTCCTGCAGTATGTGATACCTGGCGATCGTGTTGTGCTTCTTTTGACGGCCTGGTCGGATGAATGGCGGCCTTTGCCCTGAGCAAAGACGACAACTCGCCGCTAGAAATACAGTTAGCCTTGAAGTACTGACTACGAGATTATTATACAGATAAATTCGACTTATCTACCCTCGCGTTGCTGCTGTGCTGCGCTGCCTCGAAGACGTCGACCGCTAGCGTTTCGCAATCCTCTAGCCCTAGACCCTAACTCTGCCGTGCTGTCACCCGAGAAGTGAAGCATCGGACACGCCCATCCAGATAACAATAACAAAAACAAGCTGCACATGGCTATTCAGCCTGCACAATAACAAGATACATGGACTTGTTTCCTGGATTGACAAAACCTGGATGTACGTTGCTTTTTCTGCTGATGTCGCCAGCTCAAACCCCGCTGCCTACTGATGGCAAAAAAAAAAAATCCAGTCACCGACACTAACTTTCTCTCACAGTCAGACCACCAGCACTAGCTGGCCGCCAGCATCCACTGTTTCCTGGATTGTCACTCGGCTTTCCTCGTTTGTAAATAGTCTTCATTCTGCTATCATGTCTTCTCTCTTTGCTAACCTCGTCCACAGGCGTCCGCCCAATATGGCAGCCCACGAAGACGTGCAAAAGTCTTCGTCCATGCCATCGACTCCCCAGTCATTCCTGTACTATGAGACTGACAGCCCATTCCCACAATCGGGTAATGAAGAGCTCTGGCACAGCTCAAAGCGTCGCCGCACTCAGCAGAGACCGTCTAGTGAAACACAATTTATTCACATGAACGGCTACAAGAGCGACAGCCAGCTTGGTACACGCTTCAACAATACTTATGTTGATTCATATTCGGACTCCAAGACTTTTGAAAACACGCAGAACAAGTCAGGTGATGCAGCCTCAGTTCCTGAGGACAACGCAGGCGCAGCTGCTGAAACTGCTTCAAAGGCTAGCGATGACCTGCTTGAAGTTTCCTCAGCAAAGTCAGTTCGTAGCGCCCGCAAGCCAATGGAACGGTCGACGGAGACGTCGCAGCGACTTCTGAAAGTCAAGTCTGGTGCTGGATCGTCACAACCGACGAATATCCAGACTTTTATCTTCAAAACAAAACTGGATCCTCGAAACATTGGCTACAGAGACCGCTCAGATGAGCCTGGCACACCGTCGTCAGTGAACGAGACTCCTGAAGTGCAGATGGAAAACCCTCCTGCTGAGCCATCTACGCGGTCTACTCGCAAGACCCGCAAGTCTGAAGTGTCAAACATGCTAAAGTTCAAAAGTTATACGCCTAATGCTACACCTGTCTTGCGTGGTAATGCATCACGCAAAACACGTCAAGAGCGGTCTGTGGATGCCGAATCGCCAGCACCCACTATTGCCGATGACCAAGTCTCGATGGCAGCTTTTGAGCAAGAAAGACAGCTGAGTCCTGATAAAACGACCCAGCACGAGACGCCTATGAAAGACGACAGCATAGGAGGTCTTGGTGATAGCAACTCGGCACAACGACGAAGCACTAGAGTCCGCAAGCCCGCGAAGACCATTCTATTGGAGGAACTTGCCAAGGAAACTCCTAGAAAAGAGAAGTCCACCAAAGAACAAGGATCAACTACAGCGACACAGTCATCCAAGTCGTTATCCAAATCTGCCAACACAAATGTAGCCGAGCCGGCCTCATATGCATCTCCACCCGCCCGTCAATCAGATGCAAGTTACCCGTATGGTGACGCATTTGATCGATACGGCACACCTTCACCCGATGGCTTGTCTAATACACGCTCCTCTGGACGTGTGCGGAAGCCTACGATCAAAGCAATCGAAGCTTTGCAGTCCAAACCACACAGTCGAAAGAGGCTACGAAACTCAGACCAATTTGTCGCTTCTGGTGAGACTACCATCAGTCAAGGTAAAGGTACACAAGAACCCGCCAATACTGCGAACACTTCTACCGTGCCGACATCTCGCAGTGCTAGCGGAGGTAGCAGCGATGCGCTATCTGTTTCTATAGACGAAAATGATATACTTGGTCGACAACTCTACGATCTGGCAAGTACTGCAATCGTGGATATGACTTCTGTTGAAGACGAGGAAGCGAAGATCGCCGAATGGCGTGAGGCTTTCAACAAGAAGAGGAATGAGCAAGCATCGACTCCTATTGTTGAAGAGGTGACTGAAGTCCCTGAAGCGACAGAACCTGAACCTGTTCCTGAAGCTCCAGCAAAGGAAACCCCATCAGTCATTGAATACCTTAACCTTCCTGGTGAAATCAACACTGATATTCCTCTGGATCATCCTCAGCGACCCCGCCCTTTCACCGAAGAAGATGGCTGGATGCACACCGGCCGCGTCAATGAACACGGCGAGGAATACTGCGTTGCGCCTGCTGAAAAATATCAATGGGTCAAGCATGCATCGAATTACAAAACACCTGTTGGACCAATTCCAATCCCACCACCTGTCCTCAAATCAGTGGACGAGATTCGACGT
Organism: Talaromyces verruculosus; assembly: GCA_038993655.1. Classification (NCBI taxonomy): domain Eukaryota; kingdom Fungi; phylum Ascomycota; class Eurotiomycetes; order Eurotiales; family Trichocomaceae; genus Talaromyces; species Talaromyces verruculosus. Next base: position 47,539 of record JBBVQN010000027.1, on the reverse strand, counting down.
GACAATATCTACGGCTTCCCACCTAGCCCCGGTAAGCGGAATCTCTATCAAAAGCATCCCGGCCAAGTATGGCGATTCGAGAACGTGGATGGTCTGGTCAGCCAGACTCCTACGCACACCAAATCCTTGCGCTCATCCGACCGATCCGTCGCTAAGCAGGTTGATGCCATGAACGTTGACGAATCCGGCATGAAGACGAGGTATATCCACAAGAAGGGATTCCCGCGATTCAAGCGACCTCTGAAGATTGTCTTTGTCGATTCGTCGAAACTTGATTTACCTGCTCCGTCTGAATCTACTGCATCGCGGCGTAGGCGGCGTCAGAGTGCACCACTCTTTGCGGGTGGAGCAAATTCTACTCCTAGCAAGACACGAAAACGATCATTTGATATGACCAGTGGAAGCCACGGTGAAAGCTCCGAGCAAGCGCAGCCGCAGCGCAAAAAGCGACAGTCAAACGTGAAAGTCGACGATAAATCGACTCCGGCCCGTTCAAAACGTCACTCAACTGTCGGCACAGGCAACATTAACAGTAACAAGAGCGGCGGACTTTCGACTCCAGCGACTGCACCACCAAAATCAACCAGCAGCGGTGCCAAACCAACTGGCGGCATTTCACTCAAATTCCACTTTGGCAGTCATAAGAAATAGCTATGACTGATAGAATACATAGCCGATTTAGAACGAGCCGGTTTTTCCTGCAGAAGATATTGCGCAAAACGCGATATCACACCAATTCTTATCTTCTCATCCCTGTTATTCTACCGATTTTTAATCTGCCCTACTTTTCACACCCCCTTCAACACCCCCAAATTTGCATACTCCGGATCTGTTACAACATGTGCCTGATGATTTGATCATTTTCAGAGTTTTAGTTCAATGGGCATCCATCAATTTTTATTCCATTCTCGGCTTGTATCCTGTATTGTGTATTCCCCTCAAAATTGGTTTTTTTCCCCCCAAAAGTCATGTGATGATGATGCATACTGTATTATAAATATTGAGTCGAGTCGTCATTGAGTGGTTTTAGCGATTGTATTGTTTATTTTTTTGGTTCTTTCGAGGTTGTTGCGATGGATGATGGGATTGATAGTAGGTGGCAAGTTGTGTGGCGGAGGGACTGGTACATATATAATTGTGCTGGGCCGGGTTAATGAGAGATGTTCTTTTCCCCTGGATTGTATATAGCTATAATGTATGCGTAGATGTTGAATCTTCATCGTGTGTTGATCAGTTGTGTGAGAAACCAGCGAAAGAATCGATAGAATTGATGCCTTGTTGATCAGGCACGTATTCAGGCCCAATTTAGCTTAGTGTCGTTTTGGATCATCAACCGTTGACGTTTCTTCCGTTTTTGAACTGCGTCATAATTAGTTTGTATATCGAATCAAGCATCCTTGTCTATTCAGAATACAGGGAAAAGAGTGGTCTTGAATAGATTACTTCGAAAAGGATTCACCGAAATAGCCATTGACTCCGTGACAAAACTCTCAAGCCACGACAAATTCAACAACTGAAAAAGGCCCCGAGAGAAAGGAAACCGGCATAGATTCTGATATCGGTCAATTGACGAGCACCAATCGACCAATCAATATCAGCAAGAGAGAATCAACAAGGGGAAGGAATTGAAAAGGTTTATAGAAATGGCATCCCCAACACAACAATCAAAACCACGCGTGATCTCAGCCGGGGAAATCCGCCACCGAGAAGTAAACGGCTCCTCTACACAACCAGCACAGAAAAGAATCACACCCGGAAAAAGAACGCCACTGCCAGCGAATGTCGATATCAGAAAGACAAAGGAATATAAATCTGCTTCTAGGAAGTAGGTCTCTTCCTCTTCTCCCCCAGGCGCAATGTAATATGTTTGCGCATATGCTGATGTGTTCTTTTAGATGGGTGTCGACGATAGTAGCACTGCCGATATTGTTTTATACGAGTTGGGAGTTGTATGAGCGGAGTAAGTCTTCCTTTTTTCTATCTTGATTGGGAGTTGATTGGTGGTTTGATGCTGATTGATGGGTTTGCAGCGTATGGATCGAAGGTGCAGAAGAGTCTTGTTGATGCTAATAGGAAGGCTGTGCAGGAAGGTTCTTCGGAGAGTTCTTAGTAACTGATATTTCAGAACTGAGTCCGGTAGTGGGAAATGTATAATAGAAGTGAAGTGTAATATATACAAAGAAAGAATGATCGAATAAGGAACAATATCTACTCTCATCGTCAATCAACTGGCTTTGGACAATACTCCTCCCATCGACCCCCATTCCTCGCAAAGTCAAGCCCATCAATCCAATCCTCCAGCTTACACCTTCCCAAACCATCAACCTCACAGCCATGAAGCGGCACAACCCTATCATTCACCAGAACCCTCACAAACTCCTCTCCTCCTTCATACCCATCAGACAAAGCGCAACGCATAACTTCAAAATACGCCCTCGCCGCAAAAGGCACAATCCACGACGCCGCGAACCCCGCCGTCTCGTCCGCGGACTGCACACGCTTCGCTGACAGCGGTTTCGTCGAGTTATACAGCCCGAACGCATCAAAGATTGATACCATGGCATTATCATGACTGAAATCAGCGTATAGAGCAGTATCAAGCGGGAATGTGGCCGGGTCAGAGTCTAATGTATGATTAACGCTTGTATGGTCGTTTACGGGCAAGGATTTGGTCATGCGAGAAATTATCTCGTTGACGTAGCCGACTCCCCGCGTTGATCCCAAAGGATTGCCGGCGCCGAAAGCGTAGTATTTCTCTAGGGTGTTGTAGTAGTCGTATGATTTCCATTCGGAGGGCATGAAAAGGTCACATAAAGGCGAGGATGTGCCGTTTGGATTATTGACGGTTTCGAAGGGGCAGAGGTCCATTAGGAGGGGAATGTCGTGGATCTCCAGGTTGACACCGGGCATGTTGATGACTAGTCGCTGCAGGATTGGGGGCGCGAAGATGGAGAGGAATTCCTGTTGGACTTTTTGGACGGGACTGCCGTCGGAGAATGTTTCGCAGGTTCCAGTGTCAAGAGTGTTGTTCCAGTCGCGACCTTCTGGGATTATCAGATTGATGGAAGTATTGTGTTGCGACTTGTCGGAGTCCGGGTCGGAGGTTTTCGCTTCGTTGAACCCATTACTGAATAACTCCCCAGAAGCAATGACACGATCCGACCCAGATGCTCGCACAAACGGAACATTGTTTCGTGCCAATTGTCCATATCGATCATAAAACGCAGTACCCATATCAAACATCTCCTGCTCACCGAACCAAGTCAAATCATCAGCTCCAAGCGTGTAGCGATAGTCTTTCAGCAGTGCATAGATATCAGTTTTGTATTCCGTGGCCGTCTGCTGAATCCTGTCTATAAGACTGGCATACATTGCGCTCTTGTGAGCAGTTGGATATCTTGCGCCATGTCTAGAAAGAACTTGCACAAATGTAATGTTGCATTCTGGTGGTACTGCAGGGTTGAATTCTGACTGCTCGCTGAGTGAGAAGAAAGGCGAGTATTGACCCCAGTAATGCGATAAGTCTGCCACGTCGCTATTGGAGTTTGTATAAGCAGATGCGATCTTTTTAGTCAATGAGCTATCATTCACTGTAATTAGCAAGACTGAGAGCACAATGTCAACCCGACTTTACATACAATGATATCCCAAAGCTCAACAGTAAAAACACCCCAAGCGCGATCGCGAAAAACCTCCTGGGAGGCTTACAGCGCCGTGACGGAGTAGGGTATGCGCCAACAAGCGGTCTGGCTTCTTCAAAATCGAAATCTGAGTCACTGTCAAGAGCAAATGCCTCGTCTTGAGGTTTCATTGTTGCTGATATGTTGAAGCAAGTTCTACAAGAATGAATCCAGTTTTGTCGTACGCGGCGTTGACTAAATTGGTCAAGCTCACATTTCGCGAGTACTTGGTATGTACTTGAATCAAAATATGCACTTTTTCAGTCGATATAAACAAGAAAAAGGATTGTTTCGCGAAAAGGATGAAAGTCGAAGAAAAGATGAAGGTCAAAGTACCTTGGTTACACGGCTATCTGATTGGTTGGATGCCTTACACGTGTTGTGATCCTTTTTTCTGACACTCATTCAACATATCAAACACAGTTTCATAAGAGCAATATTTTCATTCAATTTAATTATTCAAAGTACGTATAAAGACCACCGAAACTCACTTATCCCAAAATTCCCCGTCGTGTGACAATCCACTCTCCAGATAAAACAAGAACGCCAAAAGACTCAATGACAAGGGTGGGACTAGAGTTACTATACAGTCTAGGAGGCAAAAATCAGGTAGACGAGGTAGTTTGAACAGATATTATATGTATGGTAGGTAGACGAGGAATAGGGTATATATGATTCCCAATGTGAAAAAGACGCTGCACTGCACCGATCTGATGGATAGTTGATCGCAAATGAAGCAATGAGAGAGAACCAGGACGCCAGAAAATGCGATACAGGAGGGGACGACAGGTATGAAGGTCCGAAATGGGATGGATGGGATGATTAGGATGAAACGCATACACAGAGAGATTGGAAATGATTAGGAAGAGGAAAGGATAACTCTCATAGGAGAGAATTGGAACAAGGTCACCTCATGTTCGACATGTAACGAACATCCTCTCGGTAAGGATGATGCTGGTAATTGCCAGCAGGAGGATTCACGCTCTGCCATGATTCCGGATGTTGCTGGCCTGCAGCAGACGATCCATATGACAAAGCATCCGAACCAGACGCCGGAGTAGGAAGCATGCGTGGCGTGGCCGATGCCAAAGACGAGGAAGTCCCAATGCTCAAAGTCTTGGACATCATCTCTCCTCCCGTGCCAATGGCTTGGTGTGAATCCGCGGGCGATGGCTGATCACCAGAGCTAAGCGTTGACTGAGTATATCGACGTGGAGCGGGAGAAGCAGGACGGGGCGGCATCTGCGCCAAACCAATGTGTTCACCCAATGCATCCCTGAAAAAGTCTCTTTCGTTACGATAATAGTCTCTTTCTTCGGTCAAAAACTGCAATTGTTCATTGAGCTGGCTGATCCTCTGTTCAAGCGCAGCTTCGTTCTTCTTTCGGTTGCGAAACCGTCTTGAGGCGTCACTGTTTGCTTTCCTTTTCTCAGCTTGGCTTCTTGATCCGGATTTTAGGTCAATGGTTACTGGGATCATGGGACCGCCGTTGTACTGGACGTGATTGCCTGCCTGGCTGAGCAAGTCGGTTGGGCCGGGATATGCAACGGCAGAGTTAGAATCGTCCCCATATCTGGAGCCACTCATACGACTCGGCGTGCGACTCAAAGGGTCCATGCCCATGTAAGGAGATTGTGAGGCGGAGTTTACTGATGGAGGTAACGACGTGGACTGTCCTATAGGTGGAAGAATCCCCGATGTAATAGAGGGTGAGGGCGCGAACGAGCTAAAAGTGGAATGTGGTGTACTAGGGCTGGATGCTTGTGAGCTGGGATTGGTGTCGAGTCCACCACTGAGATGACGGCCGTGTTGGTGGAATGTCGGAGTCGAATGGCGAGAGACTTGTAGGGGTGGTGGGTTGCGGCCGGGGATTGAGACGGCCAGTTTTGGCGAGTATCTTGATGCTGATGAGTACTCAATGGATGTTGCAGTCGGACCTGATGTTCCTCGTCCGTGCCCCGGAGTACTGTAGACACCTGCAGATAACTCTTGCACAAATGGCGATTGAGATACCGTGACTTTTCCTGCACCAGTATCACTGTTGCTTGTTGCACCAACAGACCCAGTACCAATGTTATTATTTCCACCAACACTGGCGTGACGTAGGGCGGGCGAGACGGGTGTGATGATACGACGAGGGGGGTGAGGGGGAGAAACTGACGATCCTCCACCGTGTCGAAGGTATGATTTTGCACTGCTCGACTTCGAGATGGGAGCGAGGAGGGGCGAAGAAGAGCTGCGTCGTTGAGGGGACGGAGGTAATGTAGGAGGTCGAAGCAGCTCCATGGTCATGATGTTGTTCCTGTTGCTACTGTTGCTGTCTTGGGAAATTCGTGTGTCAACCTGCGAGTTGCCACCCTCGGTGGGATTCAAGATGGATTGAACTCCAATAATTGAACGGGCATGCGTCGACGATTCTAGTCGGGGCTGAAGGACGGCCGGCTCGGGCCAAGGGTATGGTCGTTTCGTACCTGTTGTCTCACATTGGTGTGATTCATTCGATGCGTCTTGTTGTATCCGGTTTTGAGTGGTGTTTGCCACTCTTTCTTGTTCCTCTTGTTCTTGCTGTTTTCGTTGCTTACGAACATGAAGAACATATTCTGAAGAATCTGAAGACATGGGCGACAATGGTCCCTCCTCTGTCCACGATCGCGGCTCAATACATGGCCGTTTCCTCCCCCTCTCAAGATGCCCGTTGCCCTCTAGTAGGCTTGCCTGAGAGGGGAAGGCTGACGAACTGTTTGGAATATAGCTCCCCAAATGACGATACTGGTCGAGACCGTCTAGTGATTTGGGGTGGTGGGTAACGGGATAAACGCTGATTCCCAATGCAGCCAGTTTGACGATATGATCCTGTTTCTTCCTGTTTGAAGGAAACTTTTTCTCCGCGAGTTGGCGTGAAAGCCTATGGACCGAGTCACGATGGAATGACAGGTCCGAAAAAGCTGAGTAGCGGTCACGAACCGAGGCGAAGTAGTCCGAAGGGGAGAAAAAACAAATTCCCAAGACCAGAGTGTTTGAAAGCCAAATGTATCAGCGAGGATGCTCAATTATCGGAGGGTTAATGAAGCGGGCAGAAAGTCGATCAAAAATTAAACGGGAATAGATGTAACTGTGCTGTAGATATGCAAGTAAAAGAGAGGTATGTAATATGTAGACGACTCTATGTGGAAGAAATGTATGAACAATGTGTGCCCGGGTGGATGTATGCACCTACATATGTAGGTGTATGTAAGTATGCAGTATATGTCGAGATATTATGATATGTTAACACTGACGTTGGTGATGGAGGCGATATCTATGTATATGTACATCTTGGGACGCCCCTCCACTCCCAAGAAGATTGGGGGGCAGCAGGGATTGGCCTAGCCCTACTCAAATAGGCCATGGGACAAAATCTTAGCGTTTCAGCGGTGTGAAGCAAGTAAAATTAGAGTAACCAGATACTAAGTAATGCATTAGAGGCATAGGGAAGCACATTGTCGACTTATTTGGGAAAAAGTAAATAAGTGACTAAAAAAGTAAATTAGGGCGGGCTAAGGTGATGCAAAAAAAAGAAAAAAGGTGAATGCAGAGCGTGGCTCCGGAAGACGGAAGACATGCCTAGATTGCTAAGATCGCCTTAACTGGAACAGTTGACAGGAGGTTTTTTTTTTCTTGGTGGATCACTGGATTTAGCGAATTGAAAACGGGTCTCCATTGCTGCCCCCCATTCGAAGGGTCGATTCCTAAAAGGGAGCCTGCAATCGTTGTTTAGAGAGTTTGTTTGGGACGAAAAATTGGGGCCGGGGATCCCGGAAGCAACAGATAGCTTTGCAGCTAAGAATCTGACTGGAGTCGATGGAGATATGGATACCAGGCGCCAATTCAAAGAGGACTAGGGAGAGGCACGTAGGTGGCAACGAGTAAGAGTTGATTGCCGAGGGTTAGGCTCACATTTCCAATTTAGACTCTAGGCTTATGGGGCTTTGTTGTGCATGAAGAAGCTCACCCAAAGATGGTATCCCGAGCATGTCTGGCATACTCCGTAGTTGCAGCATGCAGAAAGCACAGTGCACGCTGGAGCTGGAAACCTTGTTGTCCTGCAACAACAGGCTCAGTATCTACAACTGGCAGGGTCTGAAACTGTCAGATATAGAACTGCAAATTATCCGTTTGATTCTGCTTAGCCTCTATACGAGATGCTAAGGGCTATCAAGTCATGGAACAGGGTATTTAGTGTGTACCTGGGTAGACAAAGAAAGCATGTATCCTGGACCAACATACTCGGGGTCGGTAATCCAACCCTATATCTATGACACATGCACAGGAAAGATTAATCTTCGTGATATCTATGGTTCAGGGCTGCGGGAGATGTAGTCGGTGCGGCCCGCTTTATCACCACTCAGGTTAGTTAAGGGAGCATGGCTGTATGATGCTCAGATACTAGACTGGAGCCCTTAGAATACGTAGCAAAGGAGCGGCCTGGCTGCCGCTAACTAAGCGACCAGCATGGCTTACGGAGTACAAGGTACATCCAACCAATCAACCACTAACCGCGGCGTATTAATTAGAGGCCCGCTACCAAAGTTAACAGCGTCACAAGCGGTACTCAAATTTATCATGATTTGACCAAGCGGAGTTCGGCCGGCCTCCGCGGTTCGGGTTGCTAACACTTGAAGTTGAACTTCAAGGTTTGGTTGTAATCAATCAAGATATTCGTGTTTCATTGTCTTTTATCTTCGCAATATCTTTCCTTGGAAGCAGAGATCTCCATAATACAAAGAGCTTGTTCTTGCTAGTGCAGTCCTATCACCACCAGCCTGGGCGAATCTCCAGCCAGCTCCACCTTTTTCTTTTGGCTACGCGCGTATGAACTCCTTTGTCCTGGCCTAATTATCGACTAGCAATGCTAAACTAGTATTAGTATGTGGTATGCCCGTAGTTGGGTGTAGCGTGCTTAGGCCCCCAAAAACCAGCCTGTTAGAAGTGGAACCGATGGGTTTTGGTTTGTTGAACGAGATTGACCCACTGGGATATGAAGCTCTCTCCTTCCAGCCGCGATGATTTGATCCCTGTTTCACATGATACCCCATAATAAAGCATTTCAAATCCCTAGGTTTGGCTTGGTTTTGCATACTACGTATGTACGTGCTACTAACTAACCACGTAGTAGTTTGTCAACTTGACAGGTGCTCATGGTTCATCAATTGTCCTGTTTTTTGTTACGGTATCCATATGACTGAACTTTGAGAACCCGTACCTGAGCTTCTTGTTCAACCGAGCAATGGGCGACTTGAAGACTAGTAACGACTGTACGTGGGCTGAACGAGTGGACGGAGAAGGCTGTATGATACAATTCAAATACAGTACATACCGCATGAGGACAAGTTCTATGGAGACGAATTTACAAAGTCAACGCAGACATATCCACTTGTGGATATCTTCCTTCGTAGCGGGCTTACCGTTGCTACGGAACTGGGACAGATGAATCCCCTGATTCTTGACTGTCGTCTATAACACTAAAAATTAAGTCGGGAAATGCAGTCGGATCGACAGCACATTGCTCAGAAAGAATGACGAAGATGCGAGCAAATCATAGCAGAAATATACCAAAAACGTTGTCAGTCTTGCTAGCGTCCTTCCTTGAAAAACGGTGAAGCGTATATACGTACATCATTGTCATCATCATCATCATCACCACCACAATTGTTGATCAAAGCATAATAGATTGATCGTCAACGTCATGAATAGTCCCAGCTGCAATTTGCAAGTCATTCATCAATTGTTCAACTTCCTCGAATCGATAGTGAGACACCACTGTTTTCTCCTCCCTGAAGAAATGGCCGGTTTAGGCACAATCTGGCCCTCGTTCGGCATCTCTCCGGCATACAACATGCCTTAGCGGCACACCATTCAGGGGTGGCAGATGCAGCAAAGCCGGGTCGGGCAGCGCCGCAGCAAGTGTTCTGAAGAATTGCGGACACGTTCACAGGCTTCGGCGACCACTGTGGGCATTAAGCCAACCCCTAAAGCGACTAATCCAGCGACACTAGTAGGCGGCTTAGCGGGCTAGTCAACTAGACATGCAGCCGGAGAAGTCAGCCCGTCAGATCATTTCAACGTTTATGACTCTGTGCTTCTCGAATATATAACATAGCAAACTATGTGTTATTAATATATTGAAACATTGAAGACTTTTAGAACCAGGAACTTGGCAGGTGTCAAACAGGATTATTAATTAATATATATTGCTACCCACTGACCCAGGATAGTCATCCTTTTAATATTGTGTCGAAACGCCTAGAACTGTCAGACAATATCAGTTCGTGGCAAGTGCTCATGTTTTGCAGGAGGAAATAGATTAAAAAACAGCCATTTTGATGGGAACTATGCTCAATTATGCCTAATAAAGCGCTTGATTATTCAAAAGGCTGCTATAATAGAAGATGGATTGATATTTGGAAGGTAACGTGACCTCTCTAGCCCTGATCAAGTGGCTGCCTCCAATGTCACCAACACCGAATACTTAGTACAATAGCAGTCTGCATCATTCATGCAATGCGAAGGCAATTAATTTTTTTTGCTTTTGTCTCATCGGATAAGCACAGCCTATAGGATGCTGTCATAATTCCATCTTGTCATAAGAATTCAAATGTCGGGCATGATAAACTACGGACCGTACCTAGGTAAGCGTGTGGATCTGTCGACATGTATTATGTTGATCACCCCTGAATTTTGCGATGCCCAGGTGTCGACGGCGCATCTCACCAAAGACTTTCGCTGGCCGTCTCTTGTCCATGGGATTGGGACCTCACCTATACATATTGGGTTACTTCTTCGAGCTAGCGGATGCAAGCTTTACCCAAGTAGGCATGTAGTTATTACTCTGTCCCGTCAATTCTTGAAAATAAGAAAGTTGAGAAAACTAGGTTCGGTCATCCGGAGTTTCGTGTGCCAGCTAAATTATTAGACGGCTAGAATGGGCCAAAAGCTTCGGGCTGATGGCGGGAGAAACGGCTGAAGCTCTAGCATCCAACCAAGTCGTAGATACTACGTACGTTCGTAAGGCTTTATGAAGCGCTCGCCACGGAGAAGTGATTCTGTCCGGTACACCTACTACTTGTCCCCCTCATGCGACATGAAATCAATGTGAGACTCAAAAATGGCAGAAATAAAACTTAGAAAATTTCGTCTCGGGATGGAAACTTCACGCCGAGGTAGTATACATCAGTAAGTGCGTACTAACCACTTTGTTATTGATTGTTTCCCAGCAAAGACCAGTGTGCTTAGCCTAAGTCTTCTATCTCATCTAAACGGGCCGCGGCTTGCCTTGAGACTTCTTCTCTTGATTATTCGCTTAAAACGAAGAATAGTTATGTGAGTTTATCATGGTTAAGCTGTCTAACGATTTGTGACAGCTGATCTGCATGATGTTAAGCATTCTCCGGAGTAAAGTAAGGTGATACACAATTAACGTCTCATGCAAGTTATCACCCAAGTTCTAAAGTTATTGAAGTCAAAAACATGCTTCCATCCATTGAACTATCGATTGGTTACTCTATTTTCAGGGCGGCTATTCTACATCTACATGGCACCATATGTTGGTTGGCAATGTCGAGCATGACATGATATCCAACATCCAACGGCTCCACACTACGTACATACTCGAAGTGGCATGTACATTTGACTAGCAAGCAGCACAAATGCCGTTTCTGGTGTCTCATGTGCACACTAATCTGTATGTAGATAACTTTTGGCTCGAACCTTACAGCGAACTGAGCCAAGTCACCTAGCTTCCTAAGTGTTGTCACACGGCCCACTAATGGGGGCCGGATGTATGCACACTGCATGACAGGCTCACATCCTGCACGCCGATGATCGAATCGGTGGGCGAGAGACTTGGAGAACTCAGACAAAAAATGATTTCACATCCTGCACTAGACCTCTAAGGAGTAAGGACATGCTTGCGTAAGATTTAGTCACGAGTCCGGCCTTTGAGAGCCTTGACCACTCGTTCTATCTCAAGCTTGATTGGTTTCTATTTCCCCTGTCATGTTGGTATTCCCAAGTGGGGCACGAATCAGATTTCACCGCTCATTGTGATTTTTTCTTATTGGCTCGTCTTTTTTCCCGTACTTGATTTTGGTACGAGTCAGTTTATTTTCTTTATTTATTTTTGACTCTACTCCGGAGTCCGTAGACTGTTTTCTTTCCATCACTTTGGCTTTGATTTCATATAAAACTGACTGGCACGGGCTTTGGCGACCGAAATCCGAGCCGTAACGAGATCTCGGGAAGCGTTATCACATGAAGGCTCTTTTCATGACATGGATACATAGACGATAATTACAATACAATGTAACATCCAAACTGTGATTGAATCTGAATGCAATAGGGGAAATGTATCCAAATAATCTCTCCTCTATAAGTTAGGACATCGGCGACATAAGCAGCCCCTCTGATTTCATTATTTGCACGGGAAGGAGTTCTCTCTGACATGTACCTGGCGCCACAACTTGTCCAAGTCTAACTAAAGAAGAAAATAAGCGCCAATCACAAAATGAGCTTCCGTTTACTCTTTTGAGTCTCTACTCCGTAGATGGGAGAGACTACGTACTCGCCAAGGTAGCATTATCTGCTATCTGGTGCGTATCTGATATCTATGTCAATAATTTAGAAATTGAGAGTCCGCATAATCGAATGGTTCAAAATTTTCTCCGGAAGGCATTTCGAGGTTTCCCCTGTATGCCAACATCCACTTTATACACTTTTCCACCCCATCTAGCTGACTCGGGATTTTTATATGGCTCTTGCTCCATAGCCGTCATGACGATAAGCTCCGACCCCACGAACTCTGGACAAGTGACGAGCCGTGTAGGGAATAAGATCTCTCCTGTAATCTCACCCTTTGGATTGACTCGGATGATGCGACTTCCTCGCCACACAGCAACCCAGAGGTTTCCCTCTATATCCATCGCAAAACCATCCGGTTCGCCATAGCTAGCTTCAAGAGTTAGGAAATCGCGTCTATTGGAGATCGACCCTGTATGCACGTCGAAATCATAGGCGTATATCTTCCCATGAGGCGAATCGGTTATGTACATGATGTCGTCGGCGTTATTCCAGCCCATTCCATTGGGTGTCGTCATTTGGTGCGCCATTTCGTGCAAACTCATGTCTGGGTCTAGTCGGTAGAGGGTGCCCGCATGTTTACCCTGGACATATTTGTGATCGATACTTGAGCCTGCCCAAAAGCGGCCTTGATTGTCGACTGCGCCGTCATTGAAGCGCATTCTATGCTCGCCTTTAGTTTACACAAGACGATTGGGGGGTCTCTTTGTACAAAGATCAGCTCACCTATACGCTTGCTCCTCAGAGGCATGGATGCGATGAATATAAGTCAAGGCACCTGATTGGTAGTCCATGGTAGCAAAGCCATGTTTGGCCGCTACCACAATTTGGGTGTTATTCCCCGAGTCGTCGATCATATCAGCAGTCACACTACATATCAAACAGGCAATTGGCGTCAGTAAGCAGTAGCCTTTCCGTGATTTGGCCGGAGAGGGTAGAAACGTACCCAATAGGCGATTCCGTGTGCAATACTCGCATTGAACTTTGCCCCTTGGCGAGATCTACGAAGTAGACTTTCTCATAGTCGAGATCGACGAAGCGCAGCTCATTGCGTTCGGCCGTGTAGAATGGTCCTTCAAGCAGACCCCCGCGAATATCGAGATATGGCTCAGTGACTGTCCATCGCTGGATATCGGCATCCGATGTTGCAGCCATGGTCGAATCAGATGGAACTATATCTATTTCCGAAAAGTTTGCTTTGAGGTTTGCTTCTATGTACCACGAAGGATGTGACAGTCACGGTTTGAGGTACCTCTAAATTTCAAAGTTGTACAGATTTTCAAATAGGGAGAATCCGGAGAAATCCCCGAGTGTGGGGGACCACGAAGATTTCTCCGAATTGATTATCGCAATGTTCTGTACATAGGACTACGATTTCTCTATTTATTATGTATCTTCTGGATGTTTAAAATGCTCTCGAAGCCGTCGGATATGGCAATACGTATGGGATCATGATAACTATCTAAGCTTTGGGCTCGTTGATATTGCTTCTTCGTCTTCTGCCCCTCGGATGATATCCGTGCTTGTCCGTCTCACCCACGGGCTTCAGGCTTGCCAGCAAAACTTTCCTCGTATAGCACAGACGAAAGAGACAGAACCGAGTAAAAGCACTGTGTACCGAAGCGAGTATTCGTGAAGTACTGCTGTATCCGACAGTTCCTACTCTATCCGATTCATATTCCTTTTTCCAATACTCATTTCCGAGCGTCTGGATGTCATGCAAAATATAAAATGACATGCATGTGAATACCTGGGCGCATGGGCTACGTACATCAGGCTTACTTGCTACCTAGGTACTCGAGATACTCAAAACATTGATGGAATTCCGAAAACTCCATTCCGAACTCTAGATGCAGATGTAGAGCATTTCCATTCAACGACATATTTGAATCGCGATAACATTGTACCCAAGGCGGAATTTGTGATGTATCAACATGTCAATTTCGGGCATGCACATGCAATAGATAGATCAATAGTGTACATACCTCTTTTCACTTTGGACTTGTGTTCATACCACAGTCTGATCTCAAGTAATCCCTGAAGAGATTCATGTATAATGCCACATATTATACCTGCCTAGATACATATCTGTGCATCAAGATGTACACTAACAACAAGGTTCTGGGTGACAGGTACCCATGCATGAGGACTAAACGCGATCTTGCCTGTGATCTATCGAATAATTGCATTTCAATCTTTAATTTGTTTGCTATATTGTATATTATACTTTCCACATTGGGGGCAGTTGTCTTGGCACGCAGCGGCACGGGCGCAAATGCGAAAATCTGAAGTATCATTTTTTCGAATGGAGCTTATTTCAACACACAAGTGACCCCCAATCTCGAAACCAACCAGGCGGACCGATGATATGTATGTGCTGTCGCCTGTAAGTATGCAGTCAGCACCGTTCCATGAAATTATTTGCAGTTCTGATTTGGGCGGTTCGCGCGGGTGTACTGATATCTGTTCCAGATGATACCTTCTATCCAGTCAGGATGTGTTGTTCAGTCACATTCTCAACATTCGGGTGTAGCGATACATGATTCGATTTGTGCGCGCTATTCATCCTCGGTTCCATTTCGAATCCACTGATTAAAATTTGATCCTTTGAAGTTTCAACGCGCCGGAAGGTTTTACCCTACGTGATCGCACTGACCAGTAAGTGGGATTTAGGTACTAGTCAGTCGAGATTGAAACAAAGAAGCTGTAGTGCTGTACATCACAAAAGCACGGGGCATTATCAGGACTTGCGAGTATTAAAATAGTTAATCAAAATAATTTCTCGTTATCCAATTGGAAACTGAGAAGAAAAGAAAGTTTACACCATCAGGCACTAACTAAATGCTTCATGCAATATGTATGATGGGAGCACATTTCCGAAACCGGCCTCTACTTCCCCTCTAACGAGTCGGAGATTTTTGGTATGTCAGTCAGTGTTTCTTTGCTTTAGCTTCGCGCAAGTGTTTTCTCGAGGAGATATTGGTTGATCATCTTTCGTAGACTGTTGGTTGTTGCTTTTTGTCCTTGTTTATCCTCACCCAGACGTCTAATGATAGGCGTCGGATTTCGATAATCTGGCCAGGCACTGCCACCAGCGTTCACGAGATGCAGGTATTTATATTTGCTTTTTCTTCTGTCTTTCATTTCGGGTTATCCGACTCCCAATAGTACCTAAGTTACATACTGCGTGAACCTTTCAAACTCATGTACGTACAAGACATTTGCATAGCATCAACTAGCCTTACGTAACTTCCTAAAGCAATGTGATGCAAATGCCATCTAAACTAGACAGACCGCAGCGCGTCAAAGTAAAGCGTTGTCTCGATAGCAAAATCTCCAGCCAAGCGAAAACGTGTGTTAAATGCATGTACATAGCTGCATCAAACCGTTTCAAAGAAGAACTCTATCATATGCATGCAACTACCAGTAATAGACTTGTAATAACTGACTTTTTAGATGCCTAGAATTGTAGGAGATACGTAATTGCCTACATGCTTCCAGAGACTTTTGAAGGTCTCGCTTTATATGTGCGAAATGCAGGCAATCGAAAAACCGGAAATGTGAGCCATTTCATTGTCTGTTGTACTCCGTACTACAGAGTAAGATTACTTTCTCTCGTTCGATTTGACCAACGGCTTATTTTCGTTATGAATTAGTCGAGATATGGCCCAAAATGGTAAGCGGTTCGAGGTTTCCATTATCATTGTACTTCAAGTAGTCAACTAGCTAATATTTACACTAACTCACTTGACACTAACCCATTAGCTATTTGATCGATATGGAAGAAATTGTTGTTCTTTTCCCCATCTCATCATGTCTCCTTAACCGGTAGCGCGGCAAGACTTCCTATTGTATGGGATTATTCTCCATCATCGTGTGGAGTATACCCTTATTCCACCTAACTGGATCTCAATGTCTTGCATTCAAGTCGCAGCCTGCGATGATCATGTGATGAGCTAGTTATACAATATCAATATGTTAACTTAATGAATCCTTATATCTGCTCGGACTGTAGCACAGGCACTATAATGTTGGTTCTATTTTGGGCGAGTCTAGACTTCCCAACGCTCACAAAGACTGCCGTAAGCGCCGGGAAAATTTTGTGTTGGTGATACCTATGCAGATACGAGATTATCGTCGATTTGTGAAACAGATGAATGGTCCCGTGTGCCATATACCGAGTCTCGATAATGTAGGACGAATAGGGGCAACTCACGTCGAGATCAATTCCGAGTTTGTTGAACTTGGCACATGTTTACTTCCATAGTGATTGAATTAGGGCTACCCTGCATGTGGTCAGGACTGATGTAAGGCTTAAATTTTGTGGCCTTAATTTTGCATATAAAAAGTAACACCATGAGAGATATAGGATGAGAGAAGGTAAATGTAGCATCATGTTCAAATTGCGTATCATTAATATACTAGATAGTAACAATTAGTCAAGTATTACAGATAATCATAGTTACACCCTCTAATTCGAACAAACTTTTCCCCTTCTGCGTTTCCAATAGACATTTCATCAACGACTGCTGTCATTGATCTGAATATCGAAGCCATCGTAAGAAGATAGCCTCCGGCCGTCTTAAACAAATTAACATGTAGTGACAAACAGACCAATCCTGTCATTAGAGTCAGTAGACGAACATAAAATAACACATGAGAAATCACAAGAGACATAAACTTACGGAGACGGATTGAAGTCCTCAAAGAATTCCAAACTCGTACTTCCAGCATTCTTCAACTCAAAAGCAACCGTCTGACCAGCCGGGCATGCAAAAGTTGCAATAGTAAACGTATGCCCTGGTGACACGTTCGTCACACCAAAATCAACCTTGACTTGCGGCGCGTTAGAGAAGGATGTTGAGGAGCTACCCGGCTCTTGCAACTCCAAGAACCTGATGGCTCCATCACCACTGAAGGTGAATGCGGATGTCTCGAGTTTATCTTGCGTTGGGAACAGAAAGACCAAAGAGCATTGCTTGTTTGCTGAGTTGGGAAGGAAATCAAAGTTGAAGATCGAGGAGATTGTCGACGTGACTGTACCATTGAACGAGGTTCCAGCCGCTTTGTTGGGCGATGAGCTGTCGATGGGGATAATAAGATGAGGGAACTCAAAGCTGCCATTGACAAGATTCGTGCCACAGCCGCCGCCTGAGGGTCCTCCACCGGGGGCAAATCCACCCGGTCCAGAGGTCCCGGTTGGGAATATTTTACCAGTACCAGTAGGACACAGTCCAGTTGCACATACACCTGTAGGTGTTGCGACGCTCGAGTTAGCAAAAGGAGGAGGTCCGGGTGCTGTAGGCACACCACCTGGTGCGCTTGGTGTTCGGGGCCCTGAAGATTCTGCTGGAGTGTTGGGCGCACCTGGCGTTAGTGGACCACCGTGTCCACCGGGTGGCTGTCCTGGAGGAGTTGGAGCACCTGGGCCACCAGGGCCAGGGATCGCAGGAGGAGCTTGGGTTATTGTTGTAATTTGGCATGAAGAGCCTTCAGGAGGTGGTGGAACTTTTGGAGGGACAATAGGGCCTACACTAGGACTAGGGACTGGGGCACCGCTTGAAACTTCTGGTGATATTGTTGGAGGTGGTGATATGGGTGGTGGAAGCGATACAGGTGGTGGTGCTCCAGGAGGAGGACCTGGTGGTCCTGAGGGCGGCTGTGTTGGTGCTCCTTGACATCTGTCGGCATGTAGCTCGATAGGCCGACAGCCGCTCACATCCGCCGGAGGTGGATTTGTATAGATATTAAGCTGGTCACTTTGACCAGACACGCAGGCCACAAAGTCTGTGGTATCATTGTGGTGAAGCTTGCCGGAGGAATCTATGGAAAACGAGGGTTGTGGACTCGCTCCATTATCACACTGTAGCTGTGATGTAGGTGCTAGAAGCAATGAAGTGATTAGTATTTTGTTTGATAGTGGTACTCATACTGAGACATACGAGTAAGAAAGCATCCACGTCCAATCCCATCCTTGATAGCCCCAGAAGAGTCGATGCAGAACTGGCCAGGCTGCAAACCGCTGCCGAGGCGTGTTTGTCCATCATCAATCTGCCCTACAGTCCCTGAAGCACCTCCAGTGGCCGACAAGCTGAAGCAACATATGACAGTATCTCGAGCGACAAGGGCGTTTGCTGTGGCTATCACCGCAGCCGCCGCCAAAGTAGATCTCATGGTTGAGGAGCTAGTCTGACACCGAGGATTCAATCAGTACTTGTTGGTAGATATCAAAAGAAGTTGATCAAAATAGAACATTGGAAGGTATATCTTACCTTCACCGATGGTATGATAGCGGTCAATCTGACCTTGACGTGTATATCAGACTCAGGGAGCGCAGCGCATATATCTTTGTGTTTTCTGTATGGTGCAAGCCACTATCAACCAGGTTCGGAATATTAAAACTAGGTGATTTACTAAGAGGAAAAGCACTTAGGTTCAATAGAAGGGGAAATCCATTCCCGTCGAAGTTGAGGCGACAGAAGCGGGTTATATGATCTACTGCGATCTTCACGGCCGTCGGATGATAGGGCTGTGACGATGACGATGCTTTGAGCATCATTTTCAAGCTTCTTGCTGCTGATAGCTGGCACGAAAATGGGTAGGTAAGCAAGTGAGGCAAAATGGATTCACAACAACCTGTTAGATGGCTTATTGCGGCCGTTATTTTGCCATCAAGCAGCTTGGATCGCACGGAATTTAAGACGAGCGAGAACATCGTGAGTGGGTATATCGGGCTTTCAGACCGAGTTACTCGAAATTCTTGCCCATAGACTGTGGTTCAGTCTCATTCATTTGGGGGAAATGTCCGAGGTGGCTCAATATACGTCAGCCCGTAAGGTTTGGAGCCATACGGCTCTTAACCAAGGCAGGCATACGATATCTAGACTTTAAATGCTGGCTTGCCACGATGACTTGATTATTGCTATAGCTATCTTTGTTTCAGATATGTGAGGCCGCTTTTCAAGACGAACAGCACATATAAAAGTAGGCTTGTTGAACATGGGTTTATCTTTGATGTCCAGACCTCCTAAATGTTGGAGCCATTCGTAATGCTGCGTACCGAAAGCCGGAATCACTTTCCGTGAACAAGAGCAATTGAATCTAGCTAGGTGATGACGCTGTTATGTTGGATCATGATACCACATAAATCGGGACTCATCAAAAGATTAAATACGAAACAACATATGGCGTCTAGAAGCCTGTAGAAAAAATATAAGATAGCAATGAATATCTGCTGCTTTGTGGCAACGAGGATGAGGAAGTGACAAACTGGCGAGCTTTGCTCCAACGTTCTCTCAACGTAATCTTCTACAGCTTGGAGGATCAGACTACTGTTACTTTTAATTAGTTTTATAACGTTAATAGTTGAGCTTCATTTCCCTGTCAAGATATATCGATAATAGTTTTATCCACTCTCCTAAGCACCAATTTTTGATGTGACCCATGATCATGCATGCATGTGGTATTCTTTAGATTCAATTTCTCCCGAGGTTTCTCAAAATTTTTCAAAACACTATTCTTTTTATTGATTTAAATGCCGGCGCCCGGCACAGGATGAGACTCTGAAGGCCAGTAGTCGTTGGGGCCGTAGTTCACCTCAAAGTCGCCAACCAGTCCATTCTCGACTTCTTCTCAATTCCAACCTATTATTTTGCAATCATCACGGGCTTTGCCCAATAAGAGACAGGAGGATAGCGAAACTCGAAGGACGAATCATAATCGTAACAGCGTTGCGGAATTGAAAGTAGCCATTGTCGGTAGAGCACTGTCAATGATAACGTCGAGGGTCAATCTTGTCAAATTTCACATCTTCTTCCGGAAGAAAAAAGATCATATCCGTATCTTTTTGGACGAGGAATTGCTTTTTGAGAGGGTCAATTTGGTCCGAAACGCAAAGAATGAGTGTTGTGTCGAACTACAAATGTGCAAGGCACCATCCGTTGCCACGAGTAGAAGAAGTAGAAGAGCTGGCCATTTTTTGACCCATGGCGCAGATGTTTAGATAGTCGTTCGTCCGCGTATCTTGGCAGATTTGTCTAGAGAATAGCAGAAAGTGTCTGTCAGCTCACTGTCCAGGCCCTGCACGAGTATATGTCTCATTTACTAACCGGTAGGTGTGATGACTGTGCTTTGTTGCTATTGAATGAAAATTCAAGTAATGGGCTTTCTTGAGCTTTCTTGACCTCATGCTTTGGTGAAGTTGACGATGATAGATGAGCGGAGCAAGCTGAGAATGAGAGATCGAGGCAGAGACTCCAAAAATGGGGAGGTGGTGGAATCTAAAGAGATGCCCATACGTACTAGCTTCTTACAAACGAGAGGGACTGTTAAGGATCAAGACACTTCAGATCGAACATCTGTTGTCGAAGGAAAATAAGTTCTGGCTAGGTAGGGGTTCATAGACGTATAGGATTTCAAATTCTGTTAAACCAAGTTTCTCATTGTGGTTTATGCCTCATAGAATGGCTAAATCATGATAGACTAATAAAGGCTAGAATCACACTTCCCCAAACTCATTTCCAGGCTTCCTTCGACCTATTGCACTAATCTAAAAAATAGGCAAGAAATTGCATCCTCAAAGTTTGAAGTCATCATGACTGTATTCCAACTCGACATCTCCAATCATCCACTTGTAGAATGACTCAAACTTCCAGTGCACCACGGGGCCTCGGTTTATATCCCAGCAAGTTCTAGGATACTTGAACTTGAAATGGTCCTCATATCCGACCGAAATCGGGAATAGCCGACCTTGAAAAGTGCGATAGAGCGTAAACTGTTCATCATCCGAGCCAGGCAGCACACAAAATCCCCCTTCCTTCTTGTTGAACTTTCCTGTCACCACGGGTTCACCAGGTCCGAGGTCACTATCATCGAAACAGTTCTTTGCATCCGTTTGTAGCATATTTTTTGAGAATGCGTTGCGGAAATGAAATTCGTCATCTTTGAGGATGCAGTGCCAATGATATTGTCGGGGGTCTACCTGGCGAGATTTCACTTCGCTTTCCGCGAGAAAGATAGTGATGCCCGCATCGCTCTCCACGAGAATAGTCTTGTCTTGAGAATTGTGAAGGATAAAAGTCACCCCACCTTCAAGTTCTCCAAAGAATCTGTACTTTACGACCGAAGATGAGACAGAATTAGATGAGGAGGCCATTGTTCTTGTCTGGACGCGGGGCCGCGGTAGTTGATCTTTGTATCGTGATGTTTTGAACTTCCTGGAATTCGTCGTTTTCTTCTTGGCAAATTCGACTGTCTAGATCAATGATAAAGGAATGAGTGTCAGCACAGGTTTGTGGGTGTTGTTGAGGAGGTCATATAGCATGAGATCACGGTCTTACCAGGTAGAAGGCTTTGGGGACAGCTCTTGGTGAGAGCATAAGAGGCAATCGACCGTCCACAAATAGGGGAAAGAACAGAGATGAGAAAGATGTGAGAGAAGGAGTTGAAGAAGAGCAGGGCGAGTCAGAATGGAGGACGGTCGAGACCAAGTCGTCTTCTTGCTAAACCCAGGGTGTGACTTCACGCTAAGTGAGTCTGTGGTGGCTGGGTTCTTGAAGTATTTGCTTTTCCAAGATAGAGGCTGAATTGCGAGAAAGGTACGACGAGTTCTTGAATATTACAAATTTAAAATGCGTATAGAATTTTCACAGAGATCTTGCCAGGCATCCAATATCCAGAAGTGCCATTGACTTGAGCTAATATCACAAGCATGTAGCTTCATGATATCAGATGGATTGGGGCCCTCCAATACTCGATATAAAACAAACCTCAAAAGTTTATACGACGAAATAAGAAAGTATCTAAGTATTTCTGGCTGTAAGCCTGACCTGAGGACTTCTATTCCAGCTCTTTGTGCTGGCAGTGCTTTCCGCCACAACAAACAATATCGACACCTTTCTTGCACAAAGCATAAAGACTGACAATTCCCTTTCTGCTGACTTAGAACATTCAATGAGGGCGGCATACGCCAGCAGAACGCTGGGGGATTGATATATCAACAGATTGTGTATTTTGTTCCTGCCTTCCTATTCTGATTCCGCCTTCCACCATCACCTTCTCCCTGGCCTTTTGCTACTTAACAAGCCCTTTCGATCTGCTCAGAGTTTTTCTTCTCCTTTTATTGCTACTTCCTTCATCGCCGATTTATCCTTCACTTTCACCAGCCTCCCATTCAACTGATTCTGGTGCCAAAATGTCTACGAACGAGTCTCAAGGGGCCACCAACGGTGCTGATGGTACGCATTTTTATTATACCTAGTCCAAACCCAAGCATGAAATTCCCCCCTGCTAACTTAACCGCATTTTCTAGTAAGCGATATCGCCATCAATCAACTGCTCGGTCAGACATTAGCCACGGCTATGGAAAAGACCGTCAACACCGCCATCGCAAACGTTGTCGGGAATGCAATCAACGCGGCCATCGACAACACTGTGAACGACGTCCAAGAGGCTGTCAATAAATCTTTGAAACGATCTATTGATCAGACTGCCCGGGATGCGGTTGAGAAGGTCATCAAAAAGCTTCGCGATGGCTATTTTGAGCAGCATTTGACGACTTTCCTTTCGAAGAACGAGGGTCAAGCTTCGCAGAAAGACCCTGTTCCAACCGAGGCTACAAACGATCAGGCAAAACGTGTCAAAGTCGTGAAGGATTTTCATAGGCACGCAAGCGATTTTGTTTATCCAGGCCGCACTTATCAGATCTACGTCCAAGATCATGCGACTGATGACGACTATTATCGTATGCTGTACTCCCACCCTGCGCTTCTTCTCCAGCTTGCATCACCCGAACAGGTCGAATCTGGAGAAGTAATGGCCTCGCGCTGTAATTGGAAATGCTTCAAGAAGGGTGCGTCGTTCTACTTCTACAATCCAGCGACGAAATTCTACCTGAATTTCTATTGTGATGACCTGAAGTCGGAGTCGACTTCACTTGGTTTGACGGCTGCGGGTGCCTTTCGAAAAAGGCAGGTTGTTTCGCCCACAACGAAACACAGATGGAGAATACATGTTTCTGCATAATTTCGAAGGTCGCATTTACGCAGTTGCAATGCTTATCGATGAGATAAACTATTGTCCCAGCAATCATGGAGGTATCTATGCGGCTCTCGAAAATGAACATGAGCGAGGGGAATTCATTTGGAAGTTCAAGGAGGTTACGAAGGAATGAGCTATATCAATTCGTTCTGTTGAATTTACTGATATCAATTGACCTCGATGCATGGGAATATGTCAAGCTAGCACCCGTCAACTTGTGAGCGTATGTCTAGTTCAGAAATAGCAATTACATGCTCAAGAATTCCCTTCACAGACAGATATTGTAAACAGAAACTATAGCAAAGAGTAATCAGTGGCTGGCAGGACTAGGGCATAGCCCTGGGCGACGTCAGGCGTTCGTTTGTCGTGTTTATAGCTTTCTTCTCGCGATTTCTTCTTTATTTCTTTTTCTTGACTGTCGAGAGAGAGAAATTTCCTCTGCTCTTCTACTCACCTCAGTCACCACAGTCAAACTCTTTAGCATTTTCTCTATCAATTCTATACACAAGCGAGTCTCTAAAGAGATCACTCTTCATGTGAGTTCAGCCCTTGTTCCAGACTTCTTTTCAAGCGATAACTCTGGGCTGACCCATGACATACTGGACATCTTAGTATGGACTCAGACAACGACATCACCATGCCAGCGGACGCACCTTCATCTCGAGGAGACACCAGCGGTACCAATTGTTAGTATTTATAGTAACATCGATCTTGTTATTCTTGGGGAACTTGACGCTGACTTCGTCCTCTTTCCTAGTGAACGAGATTTCTTTTTGTCAACTACTCGACAAGGCCCTGATCACAACCGTGTGAAAGGTCGTGGAAACAGCTGTCGAAAAGGCCGTGAAGAAGACAGTTAAGGAAGCTGTCGATGAGGCTGTCAAGGATGCAATGAAGAAGGCTGTCGACGAAGCTGTGCAGACGGCTGTCAAACAAGCCACGCACGAAAGTTCTGGACTTTCCAGTGAATCACATTCATCAAGCTCCGATTGCCAAAACGATAACGAATTTTCATCTACTGACATGATGGATGATGAAGATACTGATACTGAAATCTAGGTCGAAGAGGATCTTGATTTCCATCTTAGATAGTGCTGTTCGCCCCGGATGTTCTTATCATATCCACGTACTCCATTCTGTGGATCTCATACTCAGGGTCAACCACCCTTGGCTTTTTCTCGAGCATGGTGGAAATGTTGAATTTATGTCGGCTCGAACCTTATCCTACGAATGGACTTGTATCGAGAAAAACGGATACGTCTCGTTTTACAACGAGATGTCGAAGACTTATTTGCAGGTGACAGGTCAGGAGTATGACGAAGGTGATCTCAATGCAGATAGCAATGACCATGATAACTTGTTTCGCGTACGACGAGACCCGCAAATGACACATACGAGCCCCAATATCTGATCCATGGAGAATCACAAGGGGTCGAAGTCTATGGTGATTACCATGACCTCATGTATTTGAAAGAAGGAACGGTTCCTGTGTGCTTCTATGAGTCGGAAGACACCTCCTATACGTGGAGATATAAAGAGGTCGGAAAAGAATGATTTATGTCGATACTTCCAGAACCGATTACTTTTCATGTCGATGATCCAGGTACATGTCAGTCCCAGAAGAGGTGCATTAAGGTGCCATTAAAGTATCTCCGTTCCAATGAACGAGCTTTCCAGCAGCCATGTTTGCATTTCTTCGGGTCGTACCCATTCTTGAGCAAGAGGCTCTTAATTTCCTCTCGTTGGCGATCTGTCCCAAACGGCCGGTCTAGCTCTCTGGACTTTTTGAGGTTTGTCATGCACCACACAGCACAAGCATGTATACCACCATTGGCAACATTGCAACCGGACTTCAGAAGATATATGACAATTCCCGAGAGGATCCGATGCTCCTCTTTTTCTCCGCGTTTGTGAGCAACGTACATCGCAGTCACGATTCCGCAGTCTCTCTCATTCTCCATTTTTGCTCCGTGTTTTACTAGTAGCTGAACTGTTGAAACCCGGTGTTTTATTGCCGCGTACGAAAGTAAGCGTTGATCCTCGATAGATAGGTTGACATCAACCCCTTGATGAAGGAGGATCTCAACAGCGTCCGGTTTACCCAGTTCGCATGCTTCCACAGAAGCTTCTTCACATTGGGCTGTGATGTTTTTGACATATTCCGCCTTCCTTGGTCCACGCAATTCGAGTTTCTTGCTTCGACTGTGCAGTTCTTTGAAGATCAATTCAAGCACAGTCTTATTACAACATTGAACTGCCTGCACGATGGGTGATTTTGTTGTGATCGATCTGCAATCGATGTCCGCTCCTTGTTCCAGTAAAAACTTGACTGTTTTAGGATGGTTGCACCATACAGCAACTTGCAGTGCAGTATCCGGTCCGTGGTTGAACCCTTCGAAATTGACGCCTACGTTGCCTTCACTCATCAAAATCCTTAACATGTCGGTGTAACCAAAGAAGGCAGCAGCAAGGAATGGATGGAATTTATGCGACACAGCATCGTACCGTACCTCGTCAAGGTCACGCCGTATATTACGGACCGGGTATGGGGGATAAAAAGAGCATTCTTTAAATGTGCTCATTGAGACCCCTGCTTTCAAGAACTTAGAAACCGCAGTGCTTTGCCCATGTATGACCGCGAATATGAATTTGGATATGTAATCGCCGCTTTTGATCGCTTGCCGATATAGCAAAGAGTCTAAAAGACTTGCCAGGGAGGTGCATGTTCTAACCAAGGCATTGAGGTCTGCGATGTTCAGATTATCGCATACGAGAAGGATTACTTCAAGGGGAAGAGACCCGAAAAACATCTTGTTGCAGGGCAGATAAAATGCCAAAATATCAGCCGATGAGATGACAATTATTTTTCGAGATGTTATGAGAATCTGAGGAAAGCGAGTCCTGGACTTTGAGGATTGTCGGATTCGTTCATGGTGACGCTTACTAGCTGTAAACTTTTCTGCTATTATTCCAAAGCCAACAGACATATGTGTGAAGCAGTATGAGTGTGTGGCTATCGAAAACCCAGTGTCACCATCGTCGAACGTTAGCTTCCATTCACTCGTAGGCCTGAGCAGGTATGAGATTTCCGCCGTGCATTGATCGTCGTCGAGAATGTATTGTCGAGTAAGCCTGTTATGAGGTCAATATTACATCAGTCTCAGACAACGAGTCATAGAAGATATAACATACCTTTTTCAAGGACCTTTTCTGACTTGGCCGGAATGATAATAGTGAGATATTGATGATCACCTCGTGGAGCAAGGCGGTATTTTTGAACATAATGCGTGCTAAAAAGAGGTGGTTAGCATAGTTCATGTACGTAGAAAAGGATTGAACATGCGGTTACTTTCCTTTTTTTTATTGTTTTTTAAACCCAACCACCCGCTCACTTTCGAAAGAAAGTAAACAGAGGACCGGAGGCCTCTTTACAGGAAGATTTGAAGCCAGGACATGGACATAGACACAGGACGTAGAAGCAAGAGGTTTCGGAGACAGGATGCCGGGCACGAGACACAGGGACCAAAGGACGTCCCAAAAGAGAGGAGACATAGAGGCCAACAGCACTTTGAAAGAAGACATCACCGCCCACCCACCCAGATTGAAACAAGACGAGGCAAAGGCACTCTGTTGTAAGATGTTAAAGAAGATAAATGCCGAAAGAATCGCAAAAAGGTTTCGAGGAGAAAAGACAGACGACCGAGGACCGACGGAGGACCGACGAAGGACGCCGTCAAGGAGATTTTGGAGAGAAAAGTAGAGGCCAACGGCACTCCAGGAAAAGACATCACCACCCACCAACCCTAAGTTGAAAGCAGAGGCCAGCAGTTAGGCACTCTGTTGCTAGTTTGGAAAAGCAGAGACCGATGAATGGAACTCTGTAGCAGGTTTTGGAAAAGCCTCTACCACAGAAGTGGAAGTGTAAAAAAGGCACACAAGGACACGCGGGACAAATACAAGGACTGGATGCATTGTTGGAAAGAAAGGTCTGACGTCGCGGAAGACGCTCTGCCTGATGACAAACAAGGAAGCCTCAACAACAAGAAGAAAATGGTTAGCAAGTTTTCAAGACAAGAGACGATGAGAAAAACCTAGCATTTTTGAAAGGAAAGCTGCAGCCAAAGAGACAACAGATGGAGACACAAAGCAAAATAGAGATACCAGTCGCAGCTGAGACTGCAGAAAGAGCCGGCGGCATGAAGATGACCACGTAGGGGGCTCATGAGGTCGAGAGTGGAGACGATATTGGGATCTCTGTATAATGTATGGAAAAGGGGATAGGTGAATGTGTAAGGATATGGGAGAATGCCAGTCGAGCAGTAGCAAGTTTGGTGTTGTGTGAGAGAGAAAAAGAGATGTTGATGTTGATTAGGAGAAAAGAAGAGGTGGAGAGAAGGGAGAGGGAGAAGAGGAAGGAAAAGAGAGGGGTAGGAGAGGAGACGAGGAGATGAATTAGGAAGGAGGGGCTGGGCAAACACTTGCCGTTTGCACCTTCTTGCCTGAGGCCTCAGCCAGCCTGCTTGATACTCTTTGCAAGTCTCGTGACTCCAGAATCAAGGCCTAATGGAATAGGGGACAAGAATGCAGTAAGAAACAGAAGAGACCAACCTGCTACTCTCTGGAAATGTTCTTTATCTTCTTCTGGCGTCTTAAACCCCGTCGTAAGCACAAGAAAGGCAGACGTCGGAAGATACGAGTGCATTGGCCTCATCAAAATAGATGATGGACAGTTTTCCATGTAGCATATCCCCGCATTTCTTGGTACATGTTCCCACAGTCTGAAAAGCGGTTTCAATGTCTCTTGGAAACCCATCGATGTGCTCCGTGATATATTTTGCATCACTATTGTCATACACCGAGTCGTAACTGTTCCGGAAGTCATTGAGATATTTTCGACTATCCTGAGCCTTTGATTCTGGCTCCTTGGTGCGATTATACACATCAAGAGAGAGCTTAAGATACTCTGGCTTCTTGTAGTTGACTTGGATCTCATAAAAGTCTAAAGGAGAAATCTGATGGCGACGACAGGCTTGAACCTGTCGGATACTGCTGGCAATGAAACACTCAAACTTGATGGTTAACCCTGCTCTCTTGTCCTTCGTAGTCCATGAATCAAGTAACCAGTCTGCGCTGACTGATTGGGCTGGGTATGCGTCAGATTTGCGATCTGCGAAGCTCACGTAGATAACATAGGTGTAGTTGGCAGCCGCAATCGATCGTGTGCAAAAGCTCTTGCCCTCTACTTGTAATTGCTACGGGTGGCTTCGAATGATTCCTTGGCTGAAGATTTACACCCAGGAAGATATGGGTAGTAATAGAGGTACTCCAGTAGACTAAAATATCAAATACTAGCACCTGGGCGGAGATTAATTGTCACTACGTCTTTCCTTGAACCACTTCACATTGTATGTCCCAGTGCTCCAGTGTCTGCGCCGAATATATATTTCATGGATATGACACCGAAGACCTCGTCATCGTTTTTGCCGTCCAGTGAACCCCAATTTTTAAGACATAGAGCATTCTTCCAACATATAATCTACTAAAAAGATGCATACATAGCATGAAAAGACCGGTTGTCACAATGAATTGTCCTGATGGTGTCACAATTATGGGTTAGTTAGGGCTAGTTCGGCTAGAATTTTTTTGTTGCCACTGTAGACCCACTTAGGTTTATTTTTGCCCAGTCGTTTTCATCAAGGACTTATAACTCAGTTGGTTAGAGTGTCGTACTAATATCAGCTTGCTTAGCAAGTTAGTTGTTGGTAATGCGAAAGTCCACAGTTCGAGCCTGTGTTGGTCCACTTCTTTTTTTTCTTTTCTATTTTTTTGCTCATGTTTCTATCTCATCCATTTAAACTTCAATTTTCTCTTTTTGAGATTCTGAGTTTAGATTCTTCTCCCCAGGCGTGATGACCGTTTCTTACCATACTCATGAATTTAGCTCCACACTTAGGCACGGCCACAGTCCTCCCCTTGCCCATCATCGTAAACCCTTCAATATTTGGATAGACTTTATGGCTATCATGCGCAATCTTTTGATACCAGAAATCTCTTTTGCTCGTACACTATAGACTCGATTCCTTTATCGAAAAAACTTGTGCGTGAAGTTTCATTGGAGTCCAGCGTTGTTAGTGGTACATGTTATTTGTATAATGTTTATTCCAGTCTGGGTCATACTATTCCTAGGGATGATATACTGCCTTGTTCTTGGCGATGGAGTTTCTTGGGTTCTTTTCTTCCCTTGGGCTTTATTGTTTCTTTATTACTCTAGTAGGAACAGATGAGGTCTGGGTTAGCATAGATCAGCTTTACCGGAGTACTAACTACTTGGAATTGATTGAGTAATGCGCATAGTGAAATCATTGCATTAATGACAAGAGATAAATGGAAACAAACTTCTAGTTCTGAGTTTAATTGGAGTCACCGGTTTTTGATAAGGTATATTCAATGTTCTGGGTCCGCTGTGCCTCCTCGAGTATAAGCATTTCTACTCTCTCCAAACCCCCACCGGGGTTTGAGAGTTATAATAGATTCGAAGACTTTAGTCTGCAATATAAGAGTGACAGATTATCCAGGAGACTCATTATCAAGTAAGAGACTTCTGAAAACCATGGTAGTTGGGCAGCACTCAGACGAAATATCCTATTTCCCTTGTAGTCATCGGAAGATAGTCATCAAAGTTACAATGAGCTGCTCGCAAAGTTTCACCAGGAACTGTGCGAAAGTATCTTCTGGGTCTTGAACATAGGGATCCCCCATCTAGGTTTGCATTGCGGTCCAGCAGAAGTTGGGTGGCTGCCCTCCTTACACCAACAGTGCCTCCGGGCGCCACAAGACGATGCGAGCTTGGAAGGAAACCTAATGGGTCACGCAAAGTATCGTCAATGTCGGCTTCGTGAAATCCCCGGATGGCGCAAGTCAAAGGCGTGATGTGAACGTGTTCAGTCGACGTGGTTAGGCTTTCGATATCCATTCCGCGATCCAGAAGCAGCTCCATAACGAACGAATTCCCGAGAGCAGAAGCAAGATGAAGCGCGTTATATCCCCCAAACATTCCTTCAGTCCTTGTATTGATATATGCTCCATTATCGAGCAGAATCTCAATTTGTGGGACGAATGGGTTGACGCAAGCAGCGGCATGCAGTGGAGTAAAACCATTTGGCATTCTTGCACTGACGTTGGCGCCTTTTTGAATTAAAGTTTCTATAATCGAACAATGACGCCCGACAATGGCTGCATATAGAGCTTCATCTAGGGAGTTTGCTCCCATCTCTAGGTGGATGAGGACATGGTTGAGCGATCCATGCCATGCGCACCAAGGTAATGTGAACTGTTCGCATTTCTCAATAGATAGTTCATAAAGAAGCGTATTGAGGGAATTATAGAGTCGACAATTTGTCCTAGCCATCGAATTCATATCTCTGAGTCTGGAAAAATGACTGGTAATACAGAGTAGGAGCTCGTCTGGTAGACCAAGGAGCGACATCCTGATACCAGCGCAGGAATTGCAAGATCAATCGTCCCTCACAAGATAGAGTGTTGATAGTCGATTCAAAATCTTGACACCAATAAGGGGACAATTATCGTTGACGTAATAATATGGGCGGAAATAAGGCTGTTTTGATCAGAACCAATGATTTGACTATCTACGCACTACAGGTAAGTTAGGGAATTTATGGCCCAGACCCTTATTCCAGCACCTCCACCATTTCATACAATGCCCGACAGAAGTGTAGTAAAAATAAAGAACAATTCGGGGCATTTCAAAAAAGTTTGAAAGCCTTTCATATAGCTTTTTTTCATATGAAACAAATGTGGCCAGTGTTGGCAAAATGCATAAAAATTGCTGTCGATATCCACGATTATGATTCATGAAGATCGTCTGATATTATCCACTTAGGCAACCACGCCGGAAGATTCCTGTTGAACTGAAGAGTAGCCTAGGTGCCCGGTCCAAATGCAGCATACATGCTGTCACCAAGCAGCCGAAACAGTATGCCCAATGTTGCATTTTGCCACTTTGAATGCTCTCGAATTGTTTGTATCTTGATGGAGCTTGTCTTGATGTGGTAATGAGCCGGGGTAAGATTAGGGCTTCGGCCGCTTGCCCTAAGTTTCAGGGGTTCCTTCAAACCATTCAAAGGTCGGTTGCGCAATGTCTAGTTCGAATCACAATATAATTTTGCTGTAGATACTTACCAAGTAGAAATAGTCCTAGAGGCAATTGAGTGGGCGTCGAAGGTTACAGCTGTTTGTTCAGGAGTGATATTGGTACGCTGATTGTATATTACTGTAATCTATCACTATCTACATTGCTATAGCATTGGCTGATTTCTTCAAAATACATGTATCGTGTATGTTACTAAGATGAAGTTACAACTGGCCTTGACTTTGATTGCGAGCAACAGATCATCTAGGACACCGCCGTCGAACGATGTACTTGTCCACCCAACAAGAAAAGTCTATGATAGGACTGTTGCGTCCTGAAAGGCCATTTGATCGCCGGGTTCCTTTGTTGGCTCACCGATTGCCTGCTGTTATCACATGACTGACAGATTGGGAAGCAGCTGCCTGTCTTTTCACCCCCCCAAAAAACAAACAACAGAATCTCCTACTCTCTTTTTTCTCTCTCGCTTACATCATTCTCTTGATGTAATTTGTGCCATCTATTTGCCGAGAGTCCTCCCAAATGCGGTCGATTGTAAGTAATTTCCATCTGGGAATCGAAAGAGCTCCGCTGACATTCTCTATTCTTTCCTTCTCCAGATATAGATGCATAGGAGTTACTCTTGCAATCTGGTTCCTCAAATCTTTTGTACATGCCTGAAGCGAGGCTCCCCGAACTGATACGAAACTTCATATGTCTATTCTATGAGTATTTATCTTTCCTGGAAGGTTCGTCATCTCCAAGCATTATTCCAAATGCTCTGCTAATGTCCTTTTTTTTTTTAAGTAGAAGAAAGAAATCTGGCCTCAAAGGAGTCAAAACGCGCATACAACAGAATCTATACGCTCTGTCGCCACTGTGTTCCCGACAGTTTCAAGTCTGCCATGGTATGTAGGCCCTTCTCAATGAGGGTTGGTACGAACGTATACTAACGAACTTGTACAGAACTCTCTCCATCTTCCTTCGCTTCCTCGGATCATATGTTGAACAGTGACCATCATTTCGAAAAAGTCTCCTGCACTGCATGCTTTCGATCATGGTACGATGGCAAGCGCGGGACTGCATTGGATGGGTACATTTGTTTCAATGAGTGACATTGTTCAGCCTCAGGAATTGAACGCTCTCTTCAGCATCATGTCTATTCGAATTCCATTTAACGATTCATGGAAGGATTTCATTGAATATCTGGTGGCCGATGACAATCACATGATTCTCGATTCAAGGGTGAATGCATAACAACGCGCCCTCTGCCTTCCCTCTTTTTTCTTCTTCCATCTCCCCTCAGCACTCAGCATGTGTTCTTCTGTCGTCCTTTGGGCCTTTCTTCTCTCCCGATACCTCTCCATCTTTCTTGGATACCTGATTGTCGGTCATCTTCAGATTCGTCTACTGAAAAGGAGTTCTCCTCTCACCCTTAATCAGAGTTTCGCTCTGTGGACTTTGCCCCTTCAGACAGAGTGGCTTTCTGTGGCATCTTCGCTTCTTATGTAAGTGTCCCCGGTGCCTTTCAGTACCATTTTGTCATTTCTCTTTTCGTCGTTCACGGTTCACAATTTAGGAGACTGACTATAAGAGCAGCAAGATTTGAGATATCATGACGGACACCATGGCCTTGAGCAGTTGGTTAGAAGAACCTCAAGGACGCGATCGCCCTCAAAACACCAAGAGGGCAATCAAGCAGCACGATTGTGTAATCGGTTTCGGAGATTCGACTTTTATCCAGGATATTGCAAACTGCACCCAGATAGCCAAAGCCCACGAATTGAGCTTTTGGTTACCAAAAAATTAACAAGGGAAGAGAATTCGCCATTGATTGTTATGGGACTACAAAATTGCACCTTTGAGTATGGCATGGAAACAGATCAGATGCGGATCGAAAGAATCGATCCGCTGAGAAAAGCACAACCCAACTGGTTTGAGTCGATTGACGGATATGTTGTAAGATGAAGCTAGTAAAGGGAGCATCGCGAATGGAGGCGTAACTCAACATATTGCAAGCCAGAGAACTGTGTCTCGTCTAAATGCTGGTGAGAGGCCTTAGGCAGGCAACGGAATTGTCAGGAAACAACCGAAAGTAACCTTGCAAAGACGAGTCGTCTGTAATTCTGATATATACACATTTCTCTTCACGCGTACATACACAAACACACAAACCCTTCAACCTTGCCCTGTCCAACTATCACTCTCTCAATCCCTCACCTACCGCCCTGAATATTCCATCCAAGGTACGTACTAATGCCCTCCCAAAACTACATCATAACTTTCCTATAGCCGTATATTGCATCTGTCTGTCCGTAGATGCATCTTGCTAACCTGCATCGCAGAAAATCCATCTGAAAAATGGGGTCGTTCTTCTCCGTCCCAGCAGAACAACAACCTTCGCATCGCGAGAAGCGTCAAAGATTACCAGAAGTCGACAACGACGACGCTGCCAACAATGTGCCCAAGAAACAACGCGTCGAAGAACCGCGCTCTTCCAACTACGACGACCTCATCTGCGATCTTGCATGCGCACATGACAGAATGCGGAAGCAGTATATCATAAAGGAGAAGGAGTACTACTGGCTGCGCGCGCGT
This sequence comes from Talaromyces verruculosus, assembly GCA_038993655.1. Lineage (NCBI taxonomy): Eukaryota > Fungi > Ascomycota > Eurotiomycetes > Eurotiales > Trichocomaceae > Talaromyces > Talaromyces verruculosus. The sequence goes on along the minus strand of JBBVQN010000027.1, from coordinate 13,465 downwards.
ACAGCCCACCTTGAGGAGACTGTCGAGGAACGCGAAGCGCTAATGAACAAGCTTGAGGAGTTAGACGAGCTTTTGGATAGGATGTTTGTTGCTATAGAGTGCTTGAAGGTTTTGTTGAAGAAAGAGAAAAGCCCCCCATGCTGAGAAAGGCTGGTTGAGTCATTGGTAGATGGGAAGTGAATGTATCTCACATCAGTCGAAAATCGAGTTGGAATCAAAAAAGGAGTTTGGTGGTACCCTTATGTCCGTATATCATCTTTGGATGTAGAGCTCAAAAAGCGCATAACAAAACTTTCTTAATTTACTTTAAAACGAACTCAACACTAAATTATCATTAAAATTACTGAAACAGTTACCTTAGTCCTCTTCATATTCCTGTAGAAAAATGTAACCAAAAATACTACTTGTATAATCTGAGCTGGAAAGTTGTGTCTAAATCAAGGAATAGTAGAGACGAAGGCCCTGGGCAGGCATTATAATTGTAGGTAGTAAACACTTATCTAGAGTTGTCAATGATGACATCCTATATGATCAATCTCTTCTTTGACTCACTTACTCACTCACTCACTTATATATATCTAGGTATATTCTCTCTCTCTCTCTATAACTCTTTGAAATGTCCCTATCTACTAACTTCTCTCTTGATATCTGCTCATATCGATATTCTATCTAACGCAAGTACAGTATCCTATTACCTAGGTAGAGTCTATACTGACCTCTCACTACTTCCAAAGCTAACATACTAACAAAGATCTTAGAAAATCTATCCCAAAACATGGAACAAAACGAGTCCGTACCACCAGCAGCCCCTGAGACAACAACCCATAACTCAGCAACCCTCGGATTCACCGATGAAGAGATATTTTCTACTAGCGACGATCTTCACATGCGTGTGCATCATGCCATAGGCGTCATGACAAAAAGCCAAGAGGCAATGGAGGAAGCGCATGGGGACTACAATCGACTGTGGGCGCGTTCAGGAAAGATCGGGAGCAAGCTGAGCCCAGAGGAAGGGAAGGAGATCAGGAATTTGGATCGTGAGATTAAGGAGCGTGGGAAAGAGATAATGGAAATTGCGAAGCGTGTTGAAGAGCTTCTCGATACACCGTAACGCGCGACTAGTAGATGATGATTTGCAGCACTCAAGCTCGAATTGCCCAAACCTCATCCCTTCTTCTTTTGTCATTCTTATTTTTCCCCCAACAATAGTTTTTCTTTTCGATTCAATATCGAAGGAATCGCAAACGACCGAGGGTTTCTATCCGAAGGGCACCGTATAAGACCCCACCGTTTCCCTATTTTTGTATTTAGATAGCCCCCTAGACATCCCTAGATGGACATATTAGGCAATGGATTCTTATGATATATTATTATGATTTTCGATTCAATATGATGACGGAATGAATGACGAAATTACTCTTGATTTGCCCAAACTCTCACGAGATTAAACTAACTAACTGGCCAAAAATCAATACAACAACAATTGAATGACTACAAGTAACGCTCAAAAGTCTTCGCTGCATCAATAATACTCTGCTTAGGACTAATCCACTCCTTTCCAGTGACTCGCACAGCCTTAGTATTATCAACCCTGGCCGCTGGACTATCTTCTGGAACGCTGTAGTCAGGCAAATAGCCCACTCCAGGAATACCTTCTTTGATGATATCCCTTCTGTCCGGATATGCCTCCCGCAGAATATCAGCAACAGCTTGCTCGCTTCTGACCCCAGACGCCGCAATGAATCTCTGATTGTCTGCTTTCTCTTTATCTTGAACAGCAAACAGAATCAAACGAGCGACGTCTCGAACATCAACGGCACCATTTGAGCCACCAAGAGGAGGCGGAAGTTCTTGTCCGGAAAAGATAGTCCAAACGACCTTGGCAGTCATATTCAGATCCTCAGGATTTTCTGGGAACAATACCGGTGGTCCCCATACATAGACGGGGTTGACTGCTGTCATGGTAAAAGTCGGGTTTTTGTCCCTTTGAAAGTCCCACATTGCTCGTTCGGCGGCTGTCTTGCTAGCCTTGTATATCATCATAGATGGAGTCTGCTTGCCTAGGCGGGCGACTTCGTTTTGAGATGCGTTATCCCAGTCAGCCTCCGTGAATCTGTAGGCTGCATTATCGTCTGGCTTTTTGCCGATGACAGCCGCGACAGATGAAAGTAGGACAAATGATTTCACTCTCGACGTCCCAGAGCCGGAACTCAAATGCGCGGAATTAAGTACGGATAGCACGCCCTGTACAGCGGTGTTGATGACGGGCTCTGGGTCCGAGAAATTCAGAGACATGGGCGATGCAGTATGCGCTATGGCATGACATCCGCGGATGGCATCATCAAAAGCTCCGGGGAGCGTAATTTCGGGTACTTGCACGATGGTGAATCGACCAGCAGAGGCATAGGACTTGAAGGGTTCAGCTTCAAGCATTGAGTGACTGGATTTAGCGGATCTCGTCGTTCCGCGGACATTGTAGCCGGCATCTAGGAATGCTTTGGCCGTCCAGGATGCGATGAAGCCGTTGACGGCTGTCACAAGAATTAGCGGGCGTTCATTTGCTGATGGCATTGCCAATGATTTCTCCGGGTTTTCTTGACTTTCTGTGTGTGGTATCTGTAGGCGGAGACATCGTGACGTTCAACGTATTCTTCTCTATTTATAATTCAGGTCCATTAATCTAGGTGGCGTGCAAACATATTCTCGAAATTGCTCATCGTCTTCGAGCAGCTTATGTGAGCGTGGTCGTGCTTGAGTCGAATTTTGCTCAGTAATCACGATGCTCAGTAATCAGGTTTCGGCCGTAGGACTGGTTATACCAATCACTTCATTTTGGGCTGGCTGATGCTCGACTGAAGGGCATGGCAATGCCGGTTACCTAGGCATTATTTTAGCATTCTCATGTCGAAAATATACCTCACACAATCCTGTTGAGAGATCGTAGAACTTTGAGTTTGTTCCGCACTATGGAACGAGAAGTGTGTCGTATAAATCATCAATTCCGTCTCAGACATCATCCAATTGATGGATTTTCAGTAATTTGTCGCATGCCACCGTCCAAATTGAGTAGATGAGACATAATCATGCTGCGAAATTCTGAGAACTCCTTCAAGATCGAAGAGTCTCGTAGAATGGCCAAGAAGATAGTAGGGCTTCTGTCACTCGTAGGAATTACCGCCCGATTAGTCACGGCGAGATAAGTAAGTCTTGTCGACCCTCTGATTCCATCTGATCTTGTCAGAATTGTCAAATCGCTCATCATTTCAGTTCTGCTCATCTTGTGTATTCTTCATTTCTTTCAGGTTGTTGTTGTTGTTGTTGTTGATGTCAGTTAGGTACTTAGGCAGCCCCTCCGATAAGATAACGACGACGCAATCGCGGGGTCTGTCATTCCGCCCCGTCCACTCCATACTTACAACAACATCCAAGCTCTACAGCAATCACCAAACTGTTATCAGACAACATGGACCGCGGCAAAAAGCCCACCTCAATCGGCATCGGAGGCGCCATCCCTCAGCCCACAGTCAACATCAACGACAATGGCACCGTCGACGCAAAGCTGCCCTCCGGCGAATCCGTGACTGTCCACTTGTTCGGAGCAACCGTGACTTCGTGGAAGCTTGCGAATGGCGCCGAACAGCTGTTTGTGAGCTCCAAGGCGATTTTGGATGGATCAAAGGCTATTCGTGGTGGTATTCCGGTTGTGTTTCCTGTGAGTTTTGTCTTTGAGGTCTCGATCCGTCGGCCTGTTTACTGATGATGACATTTTGAAGGTATTCGGTCCCCCGCCTCCAAACCATGCTACCTCTAGCCTCCCTCAACACGGTTTCGCGCGGTCGTCGAACTGGGAGTTCCTAGGTAAATCATCTTCGGAATCTTTGGGCAACAAAGCAGATACAACGGTCAAGCTGGATTTCGGACTGTCCTCGAGTATGATTACCGAAGAGTTCCGCAAGGCCTGGCCATACGAGTTTGGTCTTGTGTATAGCGTTACACTTAGCCCGGATAATTTGGAGACTTCTTTGCAGGTTCAGAATAAGGGATCGGAGTCGTTTGATTTCCATGTGCTGTTGCATAATTATTTCAAGGTTCCGGTAAGTTGCACTTCTCGACGTCATGGTGAATTGGCATTGACTCGTAGGGTCTTAGGACGTCTCCAAAATCGCCGTCACAAACCTCCAAGACAAAGTATACATCGACAAAGTCGACAATAAAAAAGAAAAGACCGAAACCAACAAGGAAATCTCCATCACCGGCGAAACTGATCGTGTCTACCTTGACGTCGATTCCACGGCTCCCGTAGCCGTCATCGAAAATGGACAGCCTCTATTCACAATCACTCGCAAGGAACTCAACACCGTGACGGTCTGGAATCCATGGGCAGAGAACGCCAAGAAGATGAGCGACTTTGGCGACGAGGAGTATAAAGGAATGGTTTGTGTTGAACCGGGAGCCGTGAAGAGCTGGTCTGTTCTGGAGGGAGGGGATGCTTGGGAGGGTACTCAGACTATTCGGCCTAGATTGTGATTGATCTAGTATTAAGAGGTTAGACAATCAGAAGGAACTTAAATGGTCATCAACGTTTCCAAAGTAGAGGTGTCTACATATGACAATCTGCTCTTTGAGTCGATACTCCGTTTGATGGATATGTATATATCCTCACCCGCTTGGTACTGAGCACAATCACCATGCCGTATGTACGTATCTCTTCAGTAAAAATAGTCCCTAAATACAACCTATTCCGCCCATACAATCCAGTAATTCAATCAATAAACATATTATCCTCATCATTTAATTCTGAGTTGTTGTCCCGTCTTGGATGTTATCTGTGCTGGCTGAGACCAGCAAACCATGTCTAGCTGTCGTGGTCCAAGGGTATGATACGATCCTCCCATTGCTGAAGCTATCTTCTGAGCATACTTGGACAGATCGTGACCCGGGTTCGAGTCCCGGCGACAGCACAGTGTTGAGTTTTTTCTTCTGAAGTCATTTACATTTATTTTTGTGTTTTGATTCATAGCGAGACGGTGAGCAGTTGTTTATGGTGTTGAAGTTGAGTGTTGTTGATTGCAGATGCGCAATGCAGCCCGAATGACCCGAACGACGCCGTGCTAAAAGTGAGGATTACGTGCTAGGATGCGACTATGACAACTGCTTCTACCCGCTTTCTCTTGCTTCTTCTTTTCACCTCTTGAATACAATTATTTTTACGAAGATAGGAACCTGTCTGATTGTATGTGAATGACTTCGAACGCTGGCCAAGAATCCGAACAGCACCGACCGCAATATGTAGTAGAAGAGGAAGGTTTGCCGACTCCGCCGCTGTTGGAGGTCGAGAACGAGGAATATGATCAGGTCATCCAGGATAACTTCGACAATGGGACTGACAACAATGCACTGGGACAAAACGGCAATGGCCTAATACTAAACGGCGACAACGACAACCACATGGGCACTGGAACCGGACCTGACCCAGAACCAGAAGAAAAAGAGAAACCAATATCATGGAGCCAACTCCCCAAAAAGACTCAATTACTCATTCTCGTGCTGGCCCGATTGTCAGAACCCTTAACACAGACCTCCCTTCAGGCCTACCTCTTCTATCAACTCAAGTCCTTCGACCCTTCACTTCCGGACTCGGCCATCTCGCGACAAGCGGGTATCTTTCAAGGAAGTTTCACAGCTGCACAATTCCTGACTTCTGTATGGTGGGGACGAGCCGCCGATTCGCACTGGGTTGGCAGGAAGCGAGTTCTGTTGGTAGGATTGTTCGGCACGCTGATATCATGCGTCGGGTTCGGGTTTTCGAGGTCTTTTACGGCGGCGATCATATTTCGGATTTTGGGTGGGTTGATGAATAGTAATGTTGGGGTTATGAGGACGATGATTTCGGAGATTATTGTTGAGAAGAAGTACGCCTCATCCCTGGGATTAGACATAGATCAGAGAGCTAACGATGGTAGATATCAATCACGCGCGTTCCTATTGTTGCCAATGTGTTTCAATGTTGGTGTGATTATAGGACCTAGTCTGGGCGGTTTTCTGGCTGAGCCCGTCACCAGCTTCCCCGGCATCTTTGGACCGGGCTCCTTTCTTGGAGGTAAAGATGGGGTATGGTGGATGCAACATTGGCCTTATGCATTGCCGAACCTCGTCAGTGCGGTTTTCATTCTCTCAGCATGGGCTGGTATTTTCTTTGGTTTAGAGGAGGTCCGTGAATTATCATTCTCGCTATTAGATACCTTGTCACTATGTCACTAACTAGAATAGACTCACGAATCACTCAGATACCAACCTGACTGGGGCCGTACAATGGGTAGCGCAATAGCTAGAAGGTTCAGACGCAACCAAGGATACAGATATCGTCGACTAGATGACGATGAGAGATCTGTCTTCCTGGAGGACGATGGCGACGTGGTTCCGGCCAGCGCAACAACAACCAGTCACCCGGAAACTCTTCCCGTGAAACGGAACAAGTCTCCCTGGAAACAACTCCTCACGAGAAATGTCATCCTAACCCTCCTGACTCACTCCCTCCTCGCAATGCACACCAGCGCCTTCAACGCTATGACATTTGTCTTCTTACCAACTCCCCGTGCCCCCGAGGACAGTCGCAAAGGCTTCTTCCACTTCAACGGCGGTCTCGGCCTCACGACTCAACAAGTCGGTATTGCAACCTCAGTCATTGGCCTCATCGGCCTGCCGTTACAACTCTTCGTCTACCCACGTGTCCAATTCCGGCTCGGCACTTTGAAGTCTTTACGCAGTTTCTTGCCTTTATCTCCATTGGCATATATACTCATGCCATTTTTGGTCCTGATTCCGCGCGGCGCTCAATTCCTTATATGGCCGTCATTCAGTTTTGTGGTTGCGTTGCAAGTTCTGTCGAGGACGTTTGTGCTTCCCGCTGCGATTATACTGGTTAATAACTCTGTCTCTGATCCTTCTGTTCTTGGGACTGTTCATGGTGTGGCTCAGAGTATATCGAGCGGTGCTCGGACATTGGGACCGTTCCTTGGTGGTATAGGACTGAGTCTGGGATTGTCGCATAATATCATTGGTGCTGTATGGTGGGCTTTGGCAGTGGAAGCATTATTGGGTTGGCTTGTGAGCTGGTCGATATTTGAGGGTGAGGGGATTCAGAGGAAGAAGGTTGTTCAAGAGGAGGAAGCATTATTGAATTCGGAAAGTGAGGAGGAACGACGATAGACTGTTTATGTATCACGAGATATACCAGAATTATATTAGTACATATCATGCCAGTTACACTTTGTCAATCATCTAGAATTGATGTTCATTCTCTGTTTCTATCAGATCTTATCGTATATATCATATCATTTCCGCCTCGGTTGACTCGAGGTATCACGATCGCCGTCACGTTCGTTGTTCGTTCATTCATGGTACCTCATATGTCTTGAGCGCTATGATGCGGCCTCAAATTTGGCACGTGGCATTTACATCTGTCAAAGCAGATATCCCTCGTATAATCGTCTCGTCTTCAACGCCATAGATTATTCTTCCGAGTCATTTCAACCGGTCGAGTACGCTCCTCAAGTATCGTGTCTTTATTAATTCTCAAGCCGCAATCGAAGGCGTAAGGAAAGCCCGAATAGCCTCTTTGGCATCCCCGTCATGCGACCTAAGTAACTCGGTAGCTTTATTCTTCGTAAGATCAAGTTCCTCAACCTATCACGTCACAACCTCATCAGCATCCATTGCATCTCACAAACTCAGGGGAAATTACAAGCAACGTAACATCCTCCGCCACAATCTTAACCGCCTTCTTCTTCACAGCCGTCTCTGCCGCGCCCGCAGCAGCCTTGGTAGCTCCCCCAGCCTTCCCAGCCGCACCACCAGAAGCAATCTCTAACCGACTCATAGCTTTCCCCAACGCTTCCTGCGCAGCTGCAGATGAGAGCTTGTCACTTCCATTTTGTGAGATCTCGTTATCGTTCAGCGAGTTGAGGGCGGCGGCGGCTTTGCGGTCTTCGGCGTTGGCTGGGAGACGGGTGTCTTCGTGTTCAGAAGCGGAGGGGATATTGTCTGCCATTGTATCGAGATGTGATCTTTGGTTTGGTGTTAAGTCTTGTGTTGTTGGTGTTGGAGACGAGGTGAAGTGGAGGTTATTGTCGGCGGGGACACGCTAGGCCAGATTCAGAGCTAAGCTTCTTTGTAGCCCCGCCCCGCCTGACGCGGATATCGTCGGCTATTTATTTCATACTTCGCATTCCTTTCTTTGTATCATCTTTCCAACAACATTCCCCTCTGCAGATACCTTTTGTGCTTCACGACTTGGAATCTACAATTTATTGCTTTACGAGTGATTCGGTCTTTTATACTTCCTGCGTCATCCCGATTGTACGAATTCTACGCTCCAAGCCCTGTCCAGGCGCGGATACTACCTTTTCCCGCGGTGACTCACCGATTTTCCAACAATCCTCTCACAGGATAATTTCGCCAATAGCTTTTTGGAGCTCATACGTGATTAATTGAGACTGATACAAAGACAACATAACAATGGCGGAGTGGAGTCCAACGTGTATGTCCCCAGCCAAGATTCCTTGGACAGTCGATTTGATCTTGACACTAACAAGTCTCGTATTCTACAGCCTGGACCTCGAAACCAATCAAACAAGATGTCACATACGAAGACCCTGAAGCTGTCAAAGAAGCATTGGCCAAACTTCAGAAATTACCGCCATTGGTGACCCCGCACGAGGTATGACATGACCGTTGGAGAACACGATAGGAATTCGTGATATTGTACTTACAGCTCACACAAAACAGATTATTCATTTGAAAAACAGTCTACGGAATGCGGCTCTCGGGAAAGCTTTTGTTCTTCAGGGTGGTATGTTGACTCGATGTGTGGCGTAATTATGGTAATGGATACTGATGGACTTGCGCAGGTGATTGTGCGGAGCTTTTTGATTACTGTAATCAAGACACAATCGAGGCAAAGGTTAAGCTTCTTTTGCAGATGAGTCTGGTTTTGGTCTGGGGTACGAGTACCAGCGCTTTATGCTATGCTTTGCGACCATGTCACTGACTACTGCGTAGGAGCCAACAAACCCGTCGTTCGTATTGCACGAATAGCTGGTCAATTCGCCAAGTAAGCCACGGCTTCCACCTATTTTATATACATACACAACTAATGAAGTAAGACCCCGCTCGAGTCCTAATGAAACTATCAACGGCGTCACAATGCCCTCCTTCCGCGGTGACAACATCAACGGCTTCGACGCAACTCCGGAATCACGAAAACCAGATCCATCACGCTTGGTATCAGCGTACTTTCACTCCGCCGCGACTCTCAACTATCTCCGCGCCGCATTAGCATCTGGTATTGCCGATCTTCACTCTCCTCTAGACTGGGGCTTGGGACATGTCATTGCCCCATCGATTAAACAGAAATACGAGAAAATCATCAACGCCGTGACAGACGCGCTGCGGTTCATGCATACAGTCGGTGTTGATCAAGATCGCCGTGTTGCTACAGCTGATATATACACAAGTCACGAAGGATTATCTCTCGAATACGAACAAAGTTTCACCCGTCTCTTGCGGCATCCCCCGGAAGCCTTCCCCTCACCCGAATATCAAGAGAAACAACTCCGCCGAGGCTCATCCGCTGCCATATCAAAGGGCTACTACGACACCTCCTCACACTTTCTCTGGATAGGAGACCGGACACGACAAGTCACAGGCGCGCATGTCGAATTTTTCCGCGGCCTCAGTAACCCCATTGGCATTAAGATCGGTCCCAGCATGACAACCGACGAACTCGTCGAGCTGCTCAACACTGTAAACCCGACAAAGGAAATCGGCAAGGTGACACTCATATCTCGATATGGAGCAGATAAGATTGCGAAATATTTGCCGGCGCATATCGCTGCTGTACAGGCCTCGGGCCATTTACCAGTCTGGCAATGTGATCCAATGCACGGAAATACGCAATCTACGCCTTCGGGCGTGAAAACGAGACACTTCACAAATATCCTGTCTGAACTCAAGCAGGCGTTAGAAATCCACAGGGCTGCGGGTAGCTATTTGGGAGGAATGCATCTTGAGTTGACAGGCGAGGCAGTGACGGAATGCGTGGGAGGCGCGGGTGGTTTGACGGAAGAAGGTCTTTCAGAACGTTACGAGACATTCTGTGACCCGAGACTTAATGAGAAGCAGGCATTGGAATTGGCGTTTTTGGTTGCGGGTTTCTATAGGGAGGATATGGAGAGGGGCGAGGAGATTCTGTAAGTTCGTGTGGTGGGCAGTATAGTGTTGGTTTCGGTTTTAAGGAACGGAAAAAGTTTTGTGATATGATTTTTACGTTACTATACGTTGACAGATGATGCATCAAGGTATAGAAGTAATGAGAAAACTACTATCTCTATGTTACAAGAATTGCTCTTAACATTCCGATCATGAAGAATGCTACACACATCCAATCCGGGCCTCAGTACATGCAAGATGAAGCTTTTCCTGAGCCCTGAAATATATCACAAAGATTCTACCTAACAACCTCGGAACTTGATACTTCAACATCAAGCGTTGGAACAGACCGGAGGCGGCATGGACCGCCTGAACGGCGCCAGATTGGCACATCGACAAACATCGACAAGTCAATTTCCTCAGCCCGATTGATATCTATGTCTACCTAGGTATGGTGCTTAGCTACAAAAGCCAGCAATGCCGCGTTGACCTCTGCTGGACTTGATGTGTTCAGGTAATGTGCACCACCCGGTACAATCGTCAACTCTGTCTCCTTTGTAGAGGTAAAGCGTGTAATATGATCCGCTGGAAGCTTGGTGCCGAAGATATAATCATCGGTGCCCTGTTTTTTTCATATTAGTAAACGTATTTCATCCCCTTCGTTCCCGAATAAACTTACCTGCAACCAATGAACCGGACAAGTAACGTCCTTGACACGGAGAAGAAGTCCATCCCGCTCTAGGAGACAGATGAGAGCCATCCTGACCTTCTTCCGTCCCTCATCCCCTTTATACGTATCTTTGAAAATCTTGGTCCAGAACTCGACCGTCTCCGGAGTGATATTTGGTCCGAAGCCACCGACACCAGCGAATGCGCCACACCAGGCATCGTCAATAACGAAATCGGGTGTATCCTTGAGGGCTGAGAAGCCTTCACAGAATGGCATCAATAACTGAGCGGGATTCCAGGAGCCCAGGTCGCGAGATTCGGGGGATTCCGAGTCGAGAGACGTTCCGAGGAGCACGAGACCAAGGATCTGGTAGGGAAGTTCAGTACCTAAGCATCTATTTCATATAGAAAGTAGTGGGGACATATACCTTCTCCGGAGCCAAAAGCGCCATTCGCGTAACAATCCACCCCCCTTGACTAACCCCCAGCGCAAACACTTTCTCAATCCCAAGTTTGTCTATAACTTGCAACGCGGTCTGCGCCGAATCCCAGTATGTGAAATGCTCAGAGGCACAGATTGTTCCGCCGTGTCCCAGAGGTTCGATCGCGAGCAAATTCATGGCATTTGTGAGTTTGGGGTCGTTGAATTGGTCATTGAAGAGCTGTATGTTCATGCTCATTGCTGTTATCAAGACGCATGTTGGCTTGCTGGGGTCATTAGTACCGTTCGCAAAGGCGTAGTTGGCTGTTATGCCCCCGAGATGGGGGATTTGTGTCGTCTGGATTGTGATTGACATTGTGAGTTAGGGTTAAGTGGTATTCGATTTGAATTTTCCGCTGTTCTTGTTGGCGTAGCCACGTCCTATATCGCGAAGTATAAAATCACGTAGCAAGGGTATAACACGAAATAAGTCTACCAACTTGATCAATACGGTGCGAATCTCGATTATATCTGCTCCGTTCTGTTTATTCCCCGCATCCCCAGAATCCCCAGATATGGGTGATGTGACTCGGATCTACCCCGACTCCGTCGGAACGGAGTACACAAGATTGATATTCGCACAAGTTTTTATTGTTTAAGGTTCTGTGCTTGCATCTGCTTGAGATTACTTGGCAATGTAACCTTGAATCACTTAGGCACAGAGTGGAAATGATGAGTCGAATTTATGTGTGCGATCAGACGAACTATCTCTCACCTTATACGTCCCTATGCATACTGGCTTGTAGATACGATTACAACACTAGAGGTAGCATGACACATTGTAGACAGAACCTTTGCGAGTGAGATTGATGCTAACTGCTTTCTAGGGCTGACGGTCTCTGTAAGCTATGTCTGAAGACATCAAAATTTCGCCATCTCGACACTACCTAATTAACAATGAACGTTTGCTTCTAAATCTTATTTGAATGACTATACGAGCAGATGTGTGACTTTGATTGATTATTTGAAGCTGTGTTCTAACCTTCTGTCGTCTCCAGACGGTCTTTATATATTCGAAGTAACTGATACGAACTAGGTCATGCAATAAAATTAATCAGGAGTTCTCTGTTTAATCCCATAATCCATCTAGTACCACAATGCAAGAATTGAGGTTTCAACCGAGCCGAGTGATAACAATAGTAATCCCCAGCAGAATGCTCACTGAGCTACGTCCGTACTATGGTCATAAAACGAATCCTCCCGTTCGGATCATTCACCAACCTTGCTGGTCTTCCCTCGGCCATAGTCATATATGCAAAATGATTACTGTCACTAGTTTGTATTTGAAAACGAGATACTTAAAGGCAAGGTTTCCGCTTCTAAAAGAGAGTTAATTGTTCATCCTGACCGACTCCTGGCCCTAAAGTTGACTTGTGTTATGAGCTGACCTCATGAGGCGTATTCGGGCGAAGCCCTCACAATAGCTACTCCCATGACATGAAGCTATTCCCGGATCCCGATTGCCTGCCCGGATATGAAACAACCCTGGCCCCAGTTGCCCTGCGTTACGGCGCCTACTCGGAACCACATGACACCTATCTATCCAAAGTCCCCAGAAGGAAGATTGTCGAAAGCCCCTATTCCCCTTTTTCTTATAAGATTGTATGCGTATGAAGAATCTATTGTTTTTTTTCTCTTTCTTTCTTTATGTTATGTTTTCTATTCAGACATACCCTTATAGTGAGTATTAGATAGGACTAGCCTATAATATTAGAAAATATAATATTAGGACTTTGAGAATTTAAATTATTATAGTAAGACTTATTACACCATATATAAATATGAACCTAAATAACCAATCTTTTAGAGAATAGCAGCTAATACCTGTTAAGGAACTGCTTATATAGCTTATACACTAAATAGAAGCCTTCAATATTAATATTAATACTTATATTGAAGCTATTAATGTGAATATTAATAACTAAATAAATCATTTAAAAGTAGGCTTTGACTATTTAGACTAACAAACTATAAATCTTAAAACTCTATAGATATCTCTTACTATAAGCATATATATATAAACAAAAATCCTATACCTAAATTTTCACTCAAGATTCTACTGAAATTTAGTGGGAGTTCAGAATCACCACTAGATTTACATACAAA
>JBBVQN010000262.1:0-11478 GCA_038993655.1 Talaromyces verruculosus | reverse complement strand
GCTCACTATAAGGGCATGTCTGAATAGAAAACGTAACATGAGGGAAGAAAGAGGAAAGAAACAACAGGTTCTTCACGCGCATACAATCTTATAAGGAAAAGGGGAATAGGGGCTTCCAGCAATCTTCCTTCCAGGGATTCTAGGTGGATGGGTGTCATGTGGTTCCGAGTAGGCGCCGTAACGCAGGGCAACCAGGGCCGGGGTTGCTTCATATCCGGGCAGACAATCAGGATCCGGGAATAGCTTCATGTCATGGGAATAGCTATTGTGAGGGCTTCGCCCGAATACGCTTCATGAGGTCAGCTCATAACAGATATCAAGCTATACTCTAAAATATTTAACCTTATCTTCTGCTTTCTTGACTTTGTTGTGTTATAATATAATTAAATATTTCTTTAGTTTAATTATACTCCATAGATTTATAAAGTGAATAAGCTAGTATTTATTATAGTCAAAAATAAAGATATAATATTGAGCCCATTAGTCTACAATTCTATTTGTATATTAGAGCTTGTTAACTGTCTTTTGCTCTATATAGTCTACTACTATCATAGCTATATTATTAACCTAGCTACTAGTAAATACATAGTTTGCAGGATCTGTGCAGTCCTTTATCAGATTAACATTATAGATGAGATATAGGATTGGTGAGATTAGCAATCCTTATAGGATACTAGTTAGTGTAGAAATCTAGTCTAAGATCTCCTTTAAGATCTAGATCTAGGTGCTTTAATCTGTGAGGAAAGCCTTTATTTATAGCATAAAGTGGCCAAGTTAGCACTTCTGCATATTGTATAGAAAGTATATATAATATATATTATTATATATACTAGAAATATCTAGTAAAAGTATTAACACTATGTTAAGACTAGCTCCTTAAGCTTTACAAATATAGTCTAATATAATCTGGATTATGTAGTCTATAAAGATTCCTTTTTAATCTCTGAAATAGCTTTTTAGGAGCAGGCCTTCTATCTTTATAATATAACTAATTTGTTATATAATGATTGCTTTAAAGAATTTATTAAATATATTAAGTAGAGCTACTAGATAGTATAATTTTAGTATATAGTAATCCTGATTCTCATCCCCTTTATATAGCATAACAGTAATTGAATATTGAAAGTATATTAGGTTATAGCTAGTTCAGATATAGATATTAAAGATTTTATAGAGAGTATTAATCACTATAGGTATACTAATAATCTTATACTAGAAGTTATTTAGGATTATATCCTTACTAGAAGCCTTATTAAGTAATATTAAAAGAATAATATACTTAATCTTGTGCTTTAGGATCTCTAGAAATTTTAATTATAGAAGATATATTATATTTAATATATCTAATAGATTAGCCTCTGGAATAGCTGGAAAGAATATCTAAGCAAGAAGCTTAGTTTTATTTTTAATATATTCTATTGTATAATAACCTTTTATAAGCATAGGTATAATGCTTAATTTGTATAATTCTTTATATAAATATACCTACTTGGCTAATTACTATAATCCTTATAGACTCTATTCTATTGCTTCCTGTATATAGTGGTGGTGTTTAAGATATAGATCTTTGTTAACTATATATTTCTTTTTGATGTAAGCCTGTTAGTATATATATTAGATCTATAGGTTATAAGTGTCAAAGTATTAATAGTAAAGGTGATAATAGTTGCAAATTACTTCCTTACACTCTAGTATAAAGTCTAGATTGCTTTATTCACTAGGATGTATAATTAGGACCATTTCCTTAATTATATTTTGTATGTTGTGGATAAAGGCCTTAATAGCAAGCTCGATACATAGCTTGGAGATATTCTTAAGTGATGGAATAATAAGGTTTTATTCTAATAGATCATGAAGCTTTTTGACATTTATAGCTTTCTAATTAAGCTGTTCTAGTGGCATATTTGCAGGAGTTTATATATCAAGTTGAGTCCTAATTAGCTAGTGATCTAAGTTGTGCTATATATTATTTGTATATTTATAAAGAATCATCTAATTAAAGAGATTGGTGGATAGAAAGATAAGATTAATAGTAGATATTGAATCTCTCTATTATTATATAACTAATCCTTTTTCTATAGCAAGCTTAATCTTATGGTGGTCTATATATTCAAGAAGCACTGTAGCTTAATTATTAATTACGGTGCCAGCTCCACCCCATGCTGGGTGATGTAGATTGATATCTCTAATAATAAGGTGCTCTATTATTGATATAGTACTAAGTTAGGTGATATATTAGTCTAATTAGGCTAGCATATCCAGTTTAGTGTTGTTATATATATTATGAATATAAAGATTCTATGGTTCTTCTCCCCACATGTAGTGTATATGAAGGATTTAGTAATCTAGAGACACTATAGTATAAGTCTATAAAGCAGGATTAATCTGCTTACTGATATAGAGTGCTACCCTTATAGGCACTCTATTGTGGTTACTTACTTTGGGATACAGCAGCTGATGCATCAATCTAGTGGGTTAATACATTATATTATTATATTTATTGTGCTATAGTTCTTGCATTATAATTATTAAGGCACAGAGGACTTGAGGGTTTTATAAGAATATAGCTATGACCCCATCCTTTGATTTATATGTATTATATTATAGAATTTTAAATAGACTTATTGGAGCTTGTCTGGTGAACTATATATTGATCTGCTATATAATGCTATTAAGGTCTTATCCTCTTGAGTTAGGAGAGCATATTAATATTTATAAGCATACTAGATTGACTTTATAAACCTATCTAGGAGCCTATTAATCTTAAAGGACAGTGCTGTCGAATCTAGCTCCTAGAAATCTATTGAGCTTATTAAAATAGTGTTATCCCCTTCTACTCTTGCTATAATTATTAGTTAAGGCAGTAGTGGAGCTTTGTTAGATTTCTGAGATAGCTTCTGTATATATCTTTATATCATCATATAGTTAGAACTTTGTAGTGAGCCCTGTACCAGTTTCTAAATCTTATTGATAGGAGTAAGCCTTCTAGTTGATATTATTATCTATGTTTGTGTTGCTAAAGGTGTATATTATTATTATAGCTGTGTAATTGTTTCCTAATCGCTATTAGGTAGTGGATTATTGGCTACTATTAAGACTAGATTTTTATAGGACTCTATTTCTATATAGGCATTCTTTATTATAGCTTTAGTACTTGCAATCACTGCTTCTACATTAAAGAATAGCATCTATTATTGTTGTTCACTATTACTGGATGTTTTTGACTTTAGAGGTTATTTATGTCCCTATTTCTCCTAATTTATAGGCTAGACTGGTTAGACCTTTTTGTATATGGTTTGTACTGCTGTTAGTGCTATTAGTATAGATATGTTATGAGTATTTGGTGTGTTTAATCATGTTATTAGGTTTAACTGGCTAACTAATAGTGCAACAGATTAATCCCCCAATTTGGATAGTAGGCTGAGTAGTAGATTGGGTAATAGGTTATTTAATAGATTAAGCTGTATGCTGCTCTATAGATTAGATGATTAGCTCAGCAACAGGCTTTATAACAGCTTTGATGATAGGTATTACCTATATTGTAGATTATATTAGTTTAGTATTATCTTGTGTTATTATTTTTATATATTTTACTATAGGCTTGGTTAGCTCCTTTGCTAGTGCTTTTGCTATTATATTAGCTATTTTGCTATACTTCTTTAGGATCTTAGCTGCTTTCTATAATATTAGATTATAGTTTATAAATATAATTTATGCTTATTTTTATAAATATAAAAGGATCTAATAAGTGTCTTTATACTCTACAGTATATCTTGCATATTCTAAGTGAATTTTTTATATAGGGCAGCTTATGCTTATAGTCTTGTGCGGACCCTTGCAGTTGGTATACTTAGACTAGATTTTCTGACTTTATATTGAAGAACACCTCTAGGTTGGGTGCTTCTCAGCACAGGTCCTACTGATATATTTTGTGAAGGGATACTAAGCTTATATATATCTATATTTCTAATACTTTCTGTACATCTTGTATCTGCCTTCTTTGTTGTAAGGTCTGTTAGTGTGGATCTGGAACTGTTAGATTATATCCTTAGTGATTGTATTGTTTATAACCACTAGACTGGTAAACTCTATGATGAGTGATGCCTTATACTTTTGTGGTTTGGTAAGCTAGCTAATATATATGATCTCTATCTTCAATCCTTAGCCCTAGTTGTTATGATTCTAGGTAATTAGCTATTATTTAAAATCCTTAATCCTATCCTGAAGATTTATAGTGTATATCAGTACCCTATTGATAATAACCCCCCAAGTTGGTATCTGCATGTATGTGTTTAGATTAAATATATTCACCTATTTATCACTGTGCTGGTAAAGGACCTTTGCCACTGCTGTATAGTAAGCCTAGAGGCTAATATTACCTAATAGAAGTAGACAGGTAGTAATAAAGAAGTAACTAGCTAGGACTAGATTTATTTCCTTCTTTATAGCTTTCTTTTTAGCCTGTTCAATATATTACATAATCTTTATTAGTTTAGCAGTATAGATCAGCTTTTTAGAGGCTTTATTGCAAATCTTTACTATAATCTTATAGTCTATACCCAGCTCTTTATAGATGACACCTGGAGTTAATAATCTAGTGCTTTGAGATATTAGAGGGACTATATATTATAGATTAGCCTGCTAATACTGTGTATTATAGCTTCTTTATTAAGTAGCAGAATTGTTAGATAGTCTGGTAGTTATGTTAGTAATTAATAGAGTAGATTATATATATAGCACTATAATATTCTTTTAGATGCCTTTAAGCAGCTCTTTAAAGTCTGTAAATGCCTCTATATATTTATCTTATAAGCTTGCAAAGTCTCTGATATACTGAATAAATTCTAGATAGATAGATATATTGAGCGCATTGTTAGGGTTGGTTTATACTTGCTTTAGCATGAGATTGGCTAGTTCTTTGAGCTGTTCTATCCTTATAAATTGCTTTTCGAATGCTTGATAGATCTGCTGTTGTATTGATTTAGTTGCTTAGTGTTGTTATTGTTTTGGTGTGTTTATATCGCGAATATCTTATGGAACGAGGTTTTCACCTGTTAAAGGTGTTGCAACTGCGCTCACAGCCATTGCTATAGTCTTACCTAGTAAAACTAGGATTAATCGATAGCTCTGGCTTCGAGGAATAAACTGCTAAATTTACAGCCGTTTCCGGCCGGATCTGGGCGCGCAATTTCAAAAATTCGATTCACGCGGCGGGAGATGTTTTTTTTATTAATATTATATTTAATGCCTAGATATTATATATTATAATTTACAGCTAGTATAATATATATTATATATAAGAACCTAAATAAATAATTTTTAATTATAATCTATAATATATCTAATACTTTATTAATATATATTTAATTGCTCTAATAATAATATTATTAAAATATATACTATATTAAAGTATATAATTATAGAAAATCTTATTTTAGCTTATAGCTTTAATAGAATTTATTTTTATTATCAAATAAGTTATACTTAAATTATATTTAATAATATATATACTAATATATACCAGTGGCAAAAACATCTCCCGCCGCGTGAATCGAATTTTTGAAATTGCGCGCCTAGATCTGGCCAGAAACAGCTGTAAATTTAGCAGTTTATTCCTCGAAGCCAGGGCTATCAATTAAGCCTAGTTTTACTAGGTAAGACTGTAGTAATAGTGGAGGGGGTGGTTGCAACACCTTTAATAAGCAAAAATCTTGTTCTATAAGATATTTATAATACAGCTATACCATAATAAAATCATCAACAATAATAATAATAATAATAAGATGTATACTAAGAAGAACTATATTAAGCTAAAAGATAGATCTAGAAGCTGTTTAAAAAGAATATTATAAAGATAAAACAACTTATAGAAGTAGCAGACCTTATATTATAAATTATATATAATAAATTAATTAATTATTTTAATAAACTCTTTCTCAAAACATTTATATAGCAGATTAAACACTTTATAGACTTATAAGGTAAGTATATAGATATATTTATAGATCTTAAGGGGGTTCTTAATTAGATCCTCTAAGATATAACTATAATTTATATAATAATAGAGTAAATAGCAAGCAGTATTACTATAAGAATATCTAATAATAATTCTATTATAATATAGAAAACTTATCAAGCTATAATTTAATAAGTAATTATTTATAGCATAATATTATTTTAATCTTAAAGTATAGATTTATTTACTCTTAGAGTCAGTCACACCAAGCTAGGCATAGATTATAAAATTATAGTTAAGATCTATAATAAAGTAGACTATAAATAAGTCCAGAAGCTCCAGCTAGTAAAGATTATGAAGTATATAAAATAGAAATAAACTCTAGTAGTAAAAGGCACTCTAAATATTCTCCTAATTGTATATATCTTTAAAGCTACACAACCACTTACTTCTAGAGATATAAGTCTTTAAGTAAGATCTATAACTAAAGTAGAGATTCTTTATTAATACTATAAAATATAGATTTATATATTAGAAAAGTCTGTATATATAAGAGTATTAATATAGGGAATTATTATTGATAGCATACTAGTAAGAGAGGTAGATATAAATAAGAAATTCAAAATAGAGCTGATTATTAGTAATAAGTACTAGGCAGATAGATTTAAAGCTAAGATTATATATATTAAATAGCTTATAAAGCCTTAGAGCTACTTAGGATTATTAATTATTAAGTTTACTAATCTAGTAGTAGTAAATAATGCAATCTATAACAAGATAATTTAATACTCTTATTCCCTATCTAATCAATCCTATTATAAGAATGAATAGGTAAAGATGTATAAAAAATATTAAAAATACAAGTATATACAAGCTTAATATCTAGAGCTAGAATACTATTATAGACTTTGTACAGAGATATATCTAATCTAGGAATACTCTTCCAAAGAGATCTGTAATTTAACTGCAAAATATGCTAATTATAAGAGTCCCTATAAGGCCTTGAGTAACAACTATATTATCTAATAATAGGAGACTACCCAAGCATAATACACAGTTATAAAGAATAATAAAAGAGGCATATACTATATTTTAAACTATCTATAAGAAAAGATAAAGCAATCTAAACTAATACTAAGAGAAGACGGCCGCATGGCTTAGTGGTAAGAAAGCCATGTGGGCCACCCGCTGCGGCTAGCAACGCAAAGGGTACGGGTTCAAGTCCCGTGGCCGTCACATCATCTTACCCCTGAAGCTGCCAGGTAAAAATTATAGCAGATAGTTATCATTCTATTGCTCAACTAAAAACTCGCTAAATCTAGGAATGATTTTAAAAACCATCCAACCAATCAATTTATATTAATATAGACTTGCATAGTGTACTAGATTTATATATAGTATATAGTTTATATAGTCTTGCATAGTGTATTATTATTATTCTATTAGATAGGGCTCATATCCATTAGATATAATAATTAGGGTTAGGCAGTGCATATATAGATTACTAAGCTATATATAATATCTAGGGTTAGGCAGTGCATATATATATAAATTGATTGAATAGGATACCTAGAGCTAGATAATAGAGTAAAATATTACTAGCTGGTTAGTACTTATATATATATGCTAGAATATATATAAATGTAAGACTATGACATGATGGTTGATAGGTAGGCTGAGATGCTGATATCAATAGCTGGAAGTCTGTATATATATATATGGGTGGGCAGCAGCAGGATATTAGAAATAGGAACTAATATCCGTGGCTTGAGAGGACAGTTCGCGGTAGTCGGTTAGTATAGGCGTTTGATAATAAACAAAAATGTATACTAGCTTAAGGTGTATCCCCTAGGCCCAAGGGTTTTTGGCAATGAACAGGCTGATAAAATAGCTAAATATGCAGCTAAAAATCTAGAACCAAATAATATTGGTATTTCTTTTAGTTATATTAAAAGATTATTAAAAGAAAAATCATTATTAGAATGGGAACTAGATTGGAAAAAATCAAAAGATAAAAAAGAAAAGGATTCACTATATGAAAAATATAATAATATTAATTTTAAATGGAAAGCAAATCCATTAAAAATTAATAGAGTATTATGGTCTACAATTCAACAATTAAAAATTGGACATGGATATTTTTTATCCTATTTAAAACGTTTTAATCAAGAATACGAGAATGATATTTGTAATAAATGTGATTCTAATTCAAAACAAACACCCCACCATTTAATTTTGAATTGTTCAAGATAAATTAATATTAGAAAATCAACTATTGGGGGGCTAGATTTAGATAAAAGAAATTTATATTTCTTATTCTCTAAACCAGGCGTCCCTATTCTCATAGAATATTTAAAAAAAACCAAGATTGCTACAAGGAAATGGATTTTATTAGAAGAAGAATAATGTATTAGTTATTGCTTCTTATTTATAAAAATTTACACTCGCTTTTTCCTTATTTTGAATTATTATAATTATTACTCACCCTATAGGGGGCTCTCATTATTTTTCCTAAAATTGGCCTATTTCTAGTTATATATATTAAAAATCTAGTTAGCCTAAGTCCACTTCCTGAAAGGGAATTGGCAGACCTTACATAGTCCACGACTGGTAAAAGGTCTCTAAAATGGAAGCATAAATAAATAAATAAATAAATATAGTTAGGGAGAATATATATATATTAGTATATATAGATGGCAGTAGCTATTAAGGCTTTATTAGTATATCTATAGTTATTCTATAGTTTTAGCAATAACAAATAGAGTGTATTAGTATGAAGGATATGTTGATAGTATATACAGCAGAGGCTTATAGGATTATTATTATTATTATTATTCAAGTTTATAGTCCATATGCAACGCTATAGGTTATGACAGACTCATGGGTAGCCATGGCTGGCCCCTGAGGCCCCTAAGGCTCCAGGGGCTCCAGCCCCTAACAGTCTCAGGCGTAACACAAATCCGGGCTCTATCTCGCCCCCATCTGGCGTCTTCGCCGGGGACTTTTGGGCTTGCTTATAGGCCACCATGCCTATAAGGATCCCTCATACTTCATAAGACGTACGGGCATGCTCCACCGAGCCTAATCGTATATTTTAGGCTTCATTGTAGGCATACCCACCCCCCTATCCATTCCCGGAAGCCTCTCCTTGTAGGGCTTCCCAACTCCAACGGTCACTGAGCTCAGCTTCCTTGGCGGCTTGCTCCTTATCTCGAAAAAGGTTGGCGTTGCTCACGAATTGGAGTAGTGCCGTAGTGGCCTTAGGCCACTAAAAAGACGCCCCTCTGGGGCATCCTCCGCCGCTGTAGGCAAGGGGACAGGCTTATAGGATTAGATTTAGGCTTAAAACATTATTACAGTTTATACATAAACAATTCATGATTCTAGAAGATAATAATCTTTTTAAATAGTCAATCAGCACTCTAATCAATCCAGGATCTATAAATAGTATTAGGTCAAATCTATATCTACAACTATATTAATCTGTATTAGGAATATATGAATAACTATATCAATGTTGTTCTTTACTGGATCCCTAGTCACAAAGGTGTCCCTAGAAATAAAGCTGCAGATCAAGCAGCTAAATACACTGCTATAATGGGTACATATTATTAGATTATATCTAGAGATATCAAGAACTAGATTATACTTAAAGCTATGGCTAAGCACTAGATATATATAGAAGCAAAGAAGGCTTAGATAAAGATGTAAAATTAATCTAAGAATAAGAAATCTATTAAGAAGTTAGTTCTATAGCTCTCTAAAGATAATCTTTAATATTAGGTGTATCTATATAAAGCTATATTATTAATTTTGATCTAGGTTTGAATAGAGTAGCTAACACTAAAATAATACCTTTAGTGAATTAATAAGTGTAAGAATCTATATTATATATATAGCTTATTAGATTAAATTATTAAGTATATTCTTTTTAACTGTTCTTTTTATGCAAATAAATAAAATTGTATATGGACTAGAATTAAGAAATTATAATAATTCAAAGTAAGGAAAAAGCTAGTGTAAGTTTATAAATGAGAAGCAATAATTAATAAATTATTCTTCTTCTAATAAAATCCATTTTCCCTTGGGCCTAGGGGATACACCTTAAGCTAGTATACATTTATGTTTATTATCAAACGCCTATACTAACCGACTACCGCGAACTGTCCTCTCAAGCCACGGATATTAGTTCCTATTTCTAATATCCTGCTGCTGCCCACCTATATATATATATAGACTTCCAGCTATTGATATCAGCATCTTAGCCTACCTATCAACCATCATGTCATAGTCTTGCATTTATATATATTCTAGTATATATATATAAATACTAACCAGCTAGTAATATTTTGCTCTATTATCTAGCTCTAGGTGTCCTATTCAATTAATTTATATATATATATACTGCCTAACCCTAGATATTATATATAGCTCACTAATCTATATGCGCACTGCCTAATCTTAATTATTATATCTAATGGATATGAGCCCTATCTAATAGAATAATAATAGTACACTATACAAGATCATATAAACTATATACTATATATAAATCTAGTACACTATGCAAGTCCATATTAATATAAATTGATTGGTTGGATGGTTTTTAAAATTATTCCTAGATTTAGCAAGTTTTTAGTTGAGCAATAGAATGATAACTATCCGCTATAATTTTTACCTGGTAGCTTCAGGGGTAAGATGATGTGACGGCCACGGGAATCGAACCCGTACCCTTGCGTTGCTAGCCGCAGCGGGTGGCCCACACGGCTTTCTTACCACTAAGCCATGCGGCCGTCGTACAAGCAGGTAATATAAACACTAGATCTGCTTATCTATTAATAAGAACTAATAATTATACTAGTATGAGCCAAGGATTGATACTAGAGAATAAGCTAGTTGATAAGGATACATAGAGTGAGCCTAGAGATGTAGAAGATATACAATTAGGTAAGCTCTTATACACTAAGGATGAATAAAGGCGTATATATATGATCAATTTATAAAATTAAGCACATATTAACACATTCCTGAGAATATAAAGGTGCTTATATAGTGTAGTTAGCAAATGTAAGAATAGTGGGAGTAGGAGAAATAGAGGACTTAATATACTTACTAGAATATATATATTTATACTAATTGATTATTTTATTTATTTGTTTGACATGTTTAATTGTTTTATATTTATTATTTATCTTATTTGTACTATTTATTACATTCTCTATGGCTTGCCCTATGGCGCACCTCTGTGGCTGAGCTACTTTTATATTGGTGCCTGCCGGCTCAGACACACCTGGGATAGCGGCTTCTAGAACTTAGCCAGCTACAGCCAGAATCAAGTCTAACTAACTAACTAACTAACTAACTAGTAAACGGCTCAGCAAGTGTTCTGTAGCCCATACCCACATTTGGACTATCTATAAGCATATATATCGAATAAAACCTATAACTAAAGAACAAAGCTCTATCAAACCCTACAAGTCAAGGTCTTACAACAGAGTTCATTCAAAGTTCATAATAACTAT
>JBBVQN010000261.1:0-13948 GCA_038993655.1 Talaromyces verruculosus | reverse complement strand
TGCATGTATTAACATTATTCTTCCATATTGGGGAACTATAAGCACTTGTATCCGATTCAGTTCAGTTGAATCACTGCAACTGTCGGTCCTAGAGAATTTTAAACTCATCACCAAAAGAACAAGTGTGAATGGTGCTGTGCATACCGATCGATAGAGCATATGCAGCTAGGATATCGGATGCTGTAGTCATCTTGAGCACTTGTTAGTCGGTAGCAAGTATACTAATCTAGACAGTGGCTAAATGGTGATTCACAAAGATCAACCCTAGTATGCCACGGAACATCACGGGTGATCAATGCAATCTAAATCATGGGGTGAGCACTGAGTGCGGATAAGATGGCGCATGATGCTCCACTGGTGGATCGTCAGATGAAAGAGTACGACACATAGTATTCGAAAGACTCACTGGCATTTGTCACGCTATTGCTAGTCTTTTAAATCTCGTACGGATCAAACTGTCGAATTACGGCGGCCATCGTGAGTGAGTGATGTCGTGGTAGTCCACATGGACGATGGTTCGGATGCGAATGGCCGGCCCATATACGGTATACGATCTTGCAGTAACCATGCCCAACTTTCCGTCGAAGCCAGCAGAGGCTGGATCGTGACTTGGACGGGTGGACAGTTTTTGATAGATGTCAGATGTCACAGCCAAAACAGCACGGTACTACCGTATATACGATTTCATAGTCAGTGTTTCTTCATGAAAGTCATTCACGGTACAAGCCTGATGGCGCCATATTGATATATCCAGTCCATGCTGCGTTCAGCATTGCAGTGCATCGTACACCGACATTGACGGATACGATGGATGCATTGGCCGACAGTTTTCTCTCTTCGTAAACGCGAAACCGATAGGTTTCGAGGCAAGCTGAGGAATGGGGCGGATTCCATCGAGAACAAGATATACTAAATAATGTCATCAGCCGATGCAGCAGATTGCCATCCCATTCCTTGCTCCATATGCGAATGCCGTGGCATTCAGCAGCCAATCCCTTCTCCAGCGCTGAAATGGCCGCCCAGTGCCAGCCTCATAAATCCTAGCCTGCTCCCGATGATGTTGGAAAATCTTTGTAGAGATCGTGGTTGTATACGTCCTCAGGTTCGCAATGTCTGATTCTCGGCTCACTCTTTTGGTGATATGAACCTACTTCTGATACGTAAGAACATGGAAGTTAATCATCGTTCCCAGGTTATCATGTGGTCCGGTTGTTCACTCACAGCGCTACTAGCGATTGTCCAATCAGTACTCCACTGCAGGGTACCACGGTCGCTGTCGTGGACACACAGTTTCAACTTGTTAGGGCTCCCGTTCCTCCTCGGACATGCTGTGCTTAGCACGATCTTGATGGATCCAGGTTCCTTTGAGGCAGTCCCGTGTATCGCCCCGGATTCACCGCAAAAGCAGAGCGTTCTGACGAACTGGGACTACCACCGTCTTCAGATGATGGAGAACTCCGTTTTCTGGACAGGTCTATGGGCGTTGAAGCTGAGCAGCGTATCGCTATTTTGGCCGTTGATCACAGATCCTCGTTCTCTCTTCCGGAGGCAACGTCAGGTGCTATACGCCACAACAACTCTAACGATGTTGCTGTACATCACATGTCTGGTATTGCCGTTGGCGATCGTGGTATCACGGAGGAAGAATCGCGGTCAGTATCTGAATGAAGTCCATGAAATCATACGCAAGTCGCAACCACCGACTAACAGTGTTTTCCGCTACTAAAGATTGTGATGATACCTCCCGTCTCCAACGCATAGCGACTGGTTTTTCCGCCAGCGCGGGTCTGAGCATCAGTGATGATATTGTTTGTCCGTCATTCCGTCATCCGCACTTCTACGATACCAGCTAAAGAGACTTTTTCCAATCTAGTAACTACCGTGCTGACGATGTTTATTATGACTATATGGCACTCGATTTCACGTACCCAAGGGATTCGGCTGGCAAGCAGCCCAGCCCTGCATACCGTCATCGTTGCGATTGCCATCGTCCGCGTGGTCTTTGTGAACGATGGACGCCACTCGCTTCCTCAGCCTGAAATGCTCCTCTCATCTGTTGCTTCGCTCAGTATTGCCAATATGATTTGCTGCATACTATCGATTGATCGCCTCCGGTCCATCCGACAGCTTCAGGTTGACGATGAAACATTTTTACTACATCCCATGCAACGGTAATCGAGATGTGATGTTTTCCGCGGTCGACCAGGATCCGGTCACAAGTTTCGTAGGGCCCGTAACAGGCTTCGATACGCACCATGTGCGGGCTCGACCGACATTGACGCCAAAGCATTAAGCAACCATATCGCTAGGGTGCTGAGACAAGGGCCGATTTTTCACTTGACGTACAGTAAATGAATTCAGGTTCGGGGAGATTTGACTACTAAGTCAATCTGCATCAACTGGTTCCGAAAAGCTAAAGTGATAGTGAATGGAATCGTGGGTACAAGCACGGTCGGCGAGATGGATCTTTCCCTGCCCTGGCTGCTCAACTTTCTCTTCAGATGAACCTTATCAGAAGCGACTTTTCGCCTTCTACAAAGAGCAAGTGTCCAGACATGCAAGTTTCAACTTTAGCCAGATAAGCTCTGCGCTATGATTCTTCCCAGCGGCCGCAAATATCCGCGGCGCATCCAATCCACCACGTACGTTTCAGTGTCGGCAGGCCACGATATCACACCAATCCATTCCCGGACGTGTGTCCGCTTCTAATTATCACTTTACTTTATTTCTCAGGCTTTTCGCGGCCGTAGGCTGCATGTGGCCCCTAGCTGGTGCTATCGACTCGCGGTTGTCTTCTAGTTACATTGTAATCACGTGTGTACAGTAGCACCTCCTTTTCTCTTCTCTTCTATTCCTCCACCGTGAATCTCTTCGTCTGGATCATAAATTTGAGCACCACCTTGACTACTTCCATGTTTGGTTTCCATACTTCCACAGGGCCATCATTGGTTTTTCTTCGGAGTCGAGCCGTGTAGACCGTCCGCCCAGTGCGTAAGATAAATCTCCAAATCGTCCTCCCATCGCGTGAATCATTGGTGGTCGAATATCATTCCACTGCTTGCAATGACATAAAAAGTGTCCCGCGGATTCTGTGCCTTCCTGACAGGGCATTGGTCATCTTCGGTGCAGCTGATGTGAAAGGAGAATTCGTTCAGCCGAGAACATCCGGTCCTCAACTAGGCCAGTGCTGAGGCTTCGGGTCGCGTTAATCATTGTACAGGTGTCTGGTGTGTTTCCCCGGCAGGACCGAGTCCAGTGATAGGGTGAACAGTCCGTGTTTCCCCTGTCGAAACTCTTCTCTTCCTTATCCTCCTAGCACTGCCCGAGTAATCCGGCACAGGGCGGAGAGGCTACTGGTCACAATCGTTGTCCATGTGGCGGATGCTGGTATGGTGAGATTGGAGACGATGGTGTTCGCATACCGCACGGCCTCGTATATTGCTGCCAGTTGCGTAGCACAGGTTCAGATGGTCTTCACTTCCTACCGTTATCGACCAACAGTCGCTTGTGTTCCCGTTGACCTGTATGACCCGTCCTCCACTTCTATCACCAGTGATAGAATCCAGGTACATGCATGCCATTGGAAGACACGATCCACTTCTATCACCGGTGATAGAATCCAGGTATAATGCACGCCATTGGAAGACACAATCCACTTCTATCACCGGTGATAGAATTCAGGTATAATGCATGTCATTGGAAAACACGATCCACTTCACTGCCTGGCTTCACTGTATCCCTGAGGCTTTTCGCAGCCATGCTGCATCTCGCCCCTAACTTTTAGCTCGTACGACCCTATCTCCAGTGATCGAGTCCAGGTATACTGACGGCCATTGGGCGAGGATGCCATGTGGGGTAATCAATTTCCAGTGACTTGGGACCACCACCAATCTTGAAACACAAACTGTGAGTCATCGGCGTCGATGCAGGGGAAGTGGATCTAGTGCCGGCTTAGGGCGCTGATCAGTGCAGCAGTTTCGAGCTTATCTTCACGTCGCGATCCATGGCAAGGTTTCGTCATGTCAGTCCGACCAAGCATTGGGAACTCCGATAACTAGCGGCTGGATGGGGGTACAAGACTTGGCTCACGGCCTCCCAGGGATCCACTACATCTTAATCGCAATCATGCCTTTGTGGCAATGATACAGTACATTAACCTCAGGGGAGCCCTGATGATGGAAGCTGGCCGTACAAGGCTTGCTGGAATGTTGCACCAGAGGTCACATTAGTGATCCCCAAGACGGCGACCGCGGAAGCATATCCAACCTCTTCCACTACGTCGCTAAGAGCGAATGATTCTCGGGACTGACAAATCCACGTTCGTCGACATCACTCTTGCAGAAGCGTTTCTGTGGCCGCTCACCGGTTATCTCGTCCCCACAGGAATATTAACCTCCTACGGGAACCTCTGCGACTACGGCCCAGCTGTGTCTGTTGTACCGCGATCAGCTCCGGATGAAGTAAGGCGTCGACTCGAACTGAAGTCCACCCACCCTCAATGCAACAAATCCGAACCATGTATGCTTGATGCTGAAATCATTCCTCCGTAAATTCTTTCCATAGCAAATCATTCAGTTAATCTTTTAGATGTGCAGTTACTAGCAGTAGAAATGCACCTACAGTACAGCCCAAGCTAAACCTGCACAACCCTGCACCCTGTAGTATTCCGATTGATATCCTAATGACTTTTCCTAATAACACCAGCTAAATTACCCTGCATGGACGTTACTCAAATGTATGTAGCATTCCCAGTCGGTGTTGACGGGCGTGCAGTATACGTTCTTTGCCACACAACAACCCATAATATCTAGAGTAAAAGGGCCAGGTTAAACAGAAGTTATGCACTGAGGGATTTCCGCTGCTATTAAAGCACCAACGATAAAAACGTACTATGATGCATGTCATGGGCAACTTGCCTCCGCTTCTGTCACTGTCCTTAGCTTCACGTGCTCTATCTTGAGTTCCTCAAGCTTTCAGCCATGGCACGGAGTCCGTGGCCAGTGCTATGGCCTCGTACTGTTTTCAGTAATGACATCGGTACGCTGTGCATGAGTCTGACGTGTTTTGATGGGAAGTCATCTGCTTCGGTGAACCATAACCTGCGGATATAAAACTACACGCGAGGAAGCAGGGTAGTACACTGTCCTACAAACGATTCACGAAGAAACCATTTTGTAATCGATTGGGCTCTGTACATATCTGTAAAATATTCCGAAGGGAAATTTTTCAAAATCAACTAATATAGGTTACTACGCAAGAGCATTAAAAGATTTATGCGAAGGAAAACTTTAAGCGTTAAATTTTTAAAATCAATAGAAGTAAGTAATAAAATACCTTGACGACAGTTTGCCAGAAAATAAATTGCAAAAAGAAAATTTTAAAGGCTACAGTATGGTATCAACAAACTTTCTCGAATAAAAACATTCAATACATTATTTCCCTATACTGTAGCTTAGTAGTAGAGAATTTACGGCGGAAAAGTTTCGAGCGTAAAATTCTTAACGGACAATCTGCCCAAAGAATTTAGAGCCCGGTACTTGCTGCAGTAATAAAACCAAAATGTTGACGAATTACAGCTGGGAGAAATATTTCAAGAATGAAATATCTAACATCGATTATTATTCCTAGAGGACATAGTGACAAATTTATCCAGGAAAGAGTTTCGAAATTAATTAATTTACTCGCTTGATACTTTGCTGGAAAAGGCTACGGAAAAAAAAAGTCCTGCGCTCAGCTTGAGCGACAAGCTGTAGATCCAGAAATTAATTAATAAGGTAACTTCTCTGTATGTAGGAGGCAGGCTGGACACTTTTGTAAAGACATGCAGATACATACACAAACCCTGGTGGGACGCCAGAGCCACAGCGTTACCAGATTCAGAAGTAAATCAATTAGAACACCAAAATTTTCGAACGTCAAATAATTACATACCGTACTATGCACTATACCGGTATGGTTGAATGATTTATAATTCGTTCGCTAGAAAAGATTATGGAGGGAAATAGTTCGGCGTGGAATATTTCAGTCCGTACACCTTCGGATTCTCGGACACAGCTGCATCGAGTCCACAGACTTTAGGTTATTAGCCTAGGTTAGAATGCGTCGGGACATATCGCTCTTTCGTGAGCCTCGTTCTTGTTTCATCACGACAGGTATGCCATACGCTGGTATGCTCGACATTGAACATCAACAGTGGGAGTTCTACATGGCCAGACCAGGGGCTGAAGTGAACAACGGATGATTGATATGCATATCTATCCGCCGGCGGTGATGCATCGCCCGTAGAATGATGCATCTCGTGTGGTATGTTAGCGAATTTCATTTGGTACGTAGCAGATGATGACCTATAACTTACAATGCTAATGCCGTGGGTTAAAAGGGGACCATGAAGGCTCACTTTGCGGAACACCCCACACGGATGTTGTGCAATCTCATGAGCACGAGGGACGAAACACGCGAACATGGACCTCACAAATCTGTCCCCCACTTCTGGTGAGGAACCGGCCTTTTGTATCGCACCGGATCTCCTTTGGCGACAGGATCCCTCTCGAGCCGTCGTAACCTGGACGCCGGATTCCTTCTCCCCTCCGATCTCCCTCGTCTTGGACCCATGGTTACGAGGAATCGTCATGCAGTATGAAAAGCGGATACCGGTGTACGTCCTTGGTGAGGACTGCAGTCAACTCCCGGCCGTACCCATCCCCCCGAGAATCACAGCCTATCACTCTCACGATCTCTTGGCACGTTTGAAACGCATGTTAGGTCCTCCCCATGACCCCGATCTTAATGGAATCGCCGAGACGATCGCCGACTTGACGACCAGCGTGCGGGCATTCTACCATCTCTTGACCGCCACTCGGTTGCTTCGTAGGCACGTATATGCCTATGACAAAACTTTCCTGGAGATCTTGCTATCGCTGGCATTGTATCGCCCGGTCTATTTCTGGTCTCCACACGAGCTCCCGTAGTGGCAGCCGTGGACTCTCGTCGACTACGCGATCACGGCCGAGGAGACGACGGCGATTCTCACGGTCATGAATGACACTGCGCCAAGGCAATGTGTGTACGATCTTAAAGACCCGATGATGGCCTGTACCATGGCTTTCGAACCCTACTAACCATCCTGCCCAGCTTCTCCCGGGATTGCCGGTTCGTTGTTCGAGGTGCATGACGTATCACGTGCAGCGCACATCATCCCTGCATGTATTTTGTGGAAGTCCTGCGTCCCGGTGGTTCATCCGTCTCATACCTTGCGTACCTTTTTGGTTGATGTCACTGTATGAATCATAGTACGGCGTGTTAGAAAGCGTTCATGTATCGATCTCAAATCCGTGTGAATGTCGTGTTCTGTGCAGGGTGGCGTCGGGCGACTTGCCTAGTGTGCTATAGACGGTCAAAATTAGACCAAACCAGGCAATCAGTTGGCCAGTGACGAGGTTACATACAGAACAGTGCACGAATGTAGAAGATACTCTGCTATGTATGACAATCCAAGACCGTCCACAAAATTCATGATCTGCAACTGAATTATACAAGCTACACATTTCAAAGACGAGGAAATCCTGTGCAGTACGAGCACTAACTACGATTTCTCCACTTCTGAATGTGGAACTATGTCCGCGTTTCTGAGGCGCGGTGCTGGGAATGCAGGTACCCCGTTGCGACCGGTTCACAAGTGACGGTACTGTAATACAGACAGATGCGAAACCTCCTTCACATCTATTACGCACTCTCTCTTCTTTTAGCACCACAGCCAAGGCTGTTGCCTAGAAGTAGTCCACAATTCACTCGGGCTAGTACTTTTCAATACCCATTTCGTACCGTAGTACAGACAGATTCGAACCCTCCTTCATGTTTTTTCTCACTCTCTCTTTTAATTGCCCCACTGCTAAGCCGCCGCAGTGGGCCCAGTAATTTTCAACATTGCACTTGTCACGTTTTGTTTTGTTCCTAACGTATCGTATACTACTAAACCATTATAGGCAACTCCCACCATTCTGTTTTCTCTGTTTTGTATTTTACAAGGCAAAACGTGACCTTATAAATACGTTTGGTATCTAGGCGTGTTTAAGCGAGCCGCTTCTAGTACAGACCCATATACCTGATCCACAAGTGGGGCAAATTAGAGTAGAGGGAGTGTTTAGGGGGTGAAGCAGGTTTCGGGTTTCGCACCTTATTTTGACGAAGTTCGAAACCTGCTTCACCTTTTTTACACTCTCTCTGTTTTATTGTGCCCCACCGCCAAGAAGTCCTAGTTCCTTTTATTGCAGTGGTTGTTTTTGTGTTCGAATTGATTCTGAAATGACCATCTCATTACAATACCTTACAACCTGTCTACGGGGGTTTGTATTCACTTTCATGTATATATTACTGTTGGTTTAGCTATAATCCGTATCACGAAGCATAGATTAGGGAGCAAGGGTAGTCCAACAACCCTACGGGATGAGCCTGCTTATAAGCACAAATATTCGATTATAAAAGACTGATCCCCAAAACCGTAGGGGCTTGGGGTAAATACGAAGCTATATACGGGGTCGCGTAGCGGGGGCCAGGGATATAGTAATCCCGCTCCGGTGCGCGATACGTTCACTACGCGTATGGCGCTGTAGGCGCCGATACGTAGCGTTGTTAATCCGACAATTACAGTAATGATATCCTACGTCATCGAATCTATCACAACGCTTCAAGGCTGGTCAATTCACTTTAACTTACGTCACGATAGGATCAGACAAAACAGTAACGCGCTGTAGAATCTCTAGCCCGCCAGGTATTAACTCTCATAAACATTTGCGCATCACGAACATTAACAGGTGGCGAAAGCAACAGGACCAAAAAATGCAAAATAAGAGAATGAAAACACATCGACCATGACTAACTGATTGAACACTGGGCTAAACTTCATCGGCCTGGTGATGATGCTCTATCCAGACCGGGATATCACGCGCATACTGTTCCACCAAGCCTTCAGGAATATCAGCTGACGACGCTCCCCGTTTATTGACTCGGCCTCTATGGTTGGCCGATTCCTGATTAGTAATACCTTTGTGGTTGACCGTGATTTGGACGAGGAGATCTCTGCCCGGGAATGACTCAGCCCATGAGCTTAGTTGATTCTCCACCACAGACCAGTCAATCCTTACTTTCGGAAATTGCCTAATTAACCGTTTGTTTTTATAACCACGCTCGTTCACAGAGACGATGACGTTTGTGTCCTCTATCTGCAGGGTTTTATCAGAAAATATATTCTCCAAAAGGTCATCTATTTTCGGTTTAAGATATGTCTCCCAGTATCTTCTTGGTTTCATCTCCGACACTGGTTCGGTTTCATGCCCTACAGGACGCTTGTTTATGGTGACTTTCCACTCGACGGCGTATTCGACACTAAAGTGATTGGATCCAAGGGGGGTGGCGGTATAGGACTCCGACTGTGACTCGGCTTGGCAGGAGATATCTGATGCTACGGAGCTGAGGAAGCCAGGCGTTGGTGCCTGCCACATTGAAGGGGTCTCCGCCTGCCACGAACTGGCATCATTCCAGTCATCTTGGGATCCATGCGGTGTTTCGCGGAGATCGAAGGCAGTTTGGGCCATCTTTGATCATTCTATAAAGGGGGGTATCCCTGATTAGCTGCAGCCAATGCAACACGAGTGAAGTGGCCATATTGTGTTTTGAGTAGTGCACTTGCCAAGTCAAATTCCCAGCTACAGTCTTACAGGTATTCCGGCTCATGGACATGCTCCAGGAAGGCCGGTAATCGTCAACTGACCACCAGAAATTATATGAGCCTCCCCTAGGCCGGTAACACCAGTGCGTCGATGCTATTCCGAGCTTCTGTGCATCGACTCCGCCAAGCCCCACGTTCGCGCTAGCCGGAGTCTACGCCAGTTACCTGAGAATGTTCTAGCAAATGCAAAATTTATCACGTGACTATGACATACAGGTTACTGTTTTGCATGGATTGGTACTTAACTGTTAATAACTAGAATACTAGTGGACTTTGATACACTACTATCAGCCTTTGCTCAACTAGAGCCCTACCGCAGTGCAAGATGGTAGTTGAATCTACCGACACTGGATATGCCCCAGATTCTGACTTCTAACCTTAATCTAGCGTGACAGTGCACGTGGTTACTAGTCAGGGCACATCCGAGCGGGCTACTGCGGGACCGTCGATCATCTAGCCTATTCCGGACGGGATTTTGACAGTGATCCCGCCAAACCAATCTCGCTAGGTTTTAATGTAATATTTTTATTTTGTCTGCATTGAACACGGAAAAAGGGTAAAAAAAATTCTAAATATGAAGCTGTGCACCCTCCATAGGCGACGGCGGATCTTCCACCTGTATACCTGCGTGCCTGAAATGCCCTTCTGCGCTGTCCTTTTTGGAGCCAACCATGCTGACGCACCACTTCAGAAAGGTATCAAAACCTTGGCCGGTGTCATCCGCATAGATATTCCATTGCTTCTTAATAAAGGCCTTCAGCTCCGCGAACATCTCCTCAATCGGATTGAGATCGGGAGAGTACGGCGGCAGATATACTAGCTTCACTCCTGCTGAGAAACACAGCTGTTGGATGCGAGGTGCACGATGAAACGATGCATTATCCATCACCAGGATAGATCGTGGGGCCGGGTATCTATTGCAATGCTGTAGAAGCTGCGTCACAAAGTCCTCAAAGACTACGGCATCCGTAGAGCCCGAGAAGACACACGAAAGAATGACTCCGTCTTGAGCATATGCAGGTAAGATCTGGTATCTTTGCTCTCTTCGAAATTGAGAGATCTGGACCGGTGTCACACCAATCGGGGACCAGGCAGTACGTCGGAACCCGACTCGTCTGTCGCATCCTGATTCGTCGACGTACACGAGTTGATACGACCGATACCATGATAGGCCGTGGAGGTAGTAATCCCGTAGATCAGCGTTCCGTTCTTTCGCTACTTGACGAGAGACTTTTCTGGACCAGCCAGCCTTAGCTAAAGCCCTTTGAATGCAGATTTAGAGACCAGAATCCCGAATTCGTCATATAAGAAGATCGCCATCTCCTCGAAGAAGAGCTCAGGTCGATCCAACAACTGGTCACAGAGCGCTTTCAACATCGGTGCAGCGATCAAAGATGGTCGTCCGCCACTACTCCCAGGTGCTCTGGTGCTGCCAAAACGCCGTAGGTTTGACCGAATTTTGATAACAGTTCGTTCACTAACCCCCATCCCGGCGACATGAAACGCCCTGTGTGATGAAACATTGCCTAGGTACCTACACTTTCGAGCAACCAAATCATAACTCCGCAGACTAGAAATCAATAAAGTTAGGTCCGAATAACGCCCATCTATTGTCCTCATTGATTCCCTTCTCCAATTGAAAATTACATCGTTCTGAGGTTGTCAGTTACAGCCTGGTGCGGACCCACATAAAACATTCATCCCACCATAGTGATGCCAAGATAAGCTCTACAAACATCTCAAATGTATGACAAAGTAAACATCTGAGCATTACATCGGCCTGATTGCCTAGGGCTCATTGTCAAATCAGATATTCCGGCTGAGAGTACAAATTTTGACAGTCTGTGGTTTCCGTGGTGGTGGAAAAGGTACATGGCGCAAAATTACAGGCTAGCTCAATACCGAAGGTATAAAACAGCCATGTAACAATCTGTATCAGATTTACTACTGCCACTGGAAGAGCAATAATTGCAATCAAATAAGCGATGTCAAAGGAGACCCTGATGGGGAAATAACCAAAGTACCTAATAGTTGACACACTACAATAGGAACTGGACATCGGTGTAATTATTAGGTTGATATGAAGATACAAGGTACAAAATAATGAATGCACTGAAAAGATTAGAATAAGCTTGCCTGGCTAGCATGCAAGCATATCTACAGGCCAATAAATCAGATTATCAAGACCAACTAGCCAACTATCTACACTTTCCAAGGTTGTTTGAAAGAATATCGATGCTCCTCAGCGATTAGGATGCTGATGTCCAAGCACCTTCTCTCGTGTTTCTAGTGCCCGTCGCTGCATCGCTTCCGCTTGTTCATATTTCCCTTGCCTGGAGAGCACATGGCAAAGGTTGTTGACGCTGGTGAGTGTGTCAGGATGCTCATGTCCAAGAATCTTCTCTTGTGCTTCTAGTGCTCGTCGATGCATCACTTCTGCCTCTTCATATTTTCCTTGGCTGGAAAGGACTAAGCCGAGATTATCGACACTGGTGAGCGTATCGGGATGCTCACGTCCAAGAACCTTTTCTTGTGCTTCTACTGCTCGTCGATGCATCGCTTCTGCCTCTTCGTGTTTCCCTTGGCTGGAGAGCACCCAGCCAAGATTATTTACACTGATGAGTGTATCAGGATGCTCATGTCCAAGCACCTTCTCACTTCCTTCAAGTGCTCGTCGATATATGATTACTGCCTCGTCGTGTTTCCCTTGGTCGGAGAGCACCAAGCCAAGATTATTGACGCTGGTGAGTGTGTCAGCATGCTCATGTCCAAGAATCTTCTCTTGTGCTTCTAGTGCTCGTCGATGCATCACTTCTGCCTCTTCATACTTTCCTTGGCTGGAAAGGACTAGGCCAAGGTTATTGACACTGATGAGTGTATTAGGATGCTCAGGTCCAAGAACCTTCTCTTGTACTTCTACTGCTCGTCGATGCATTGCTTCCGCCTCTTTATATTTCCCTTGCCTTGAGAGCATCAAGCCAAGGTTATTAACGCTAGTGATCGTCTTAGGATGCTCATGCCCAAGCACCTTTTCATACTCTCTTAGTGCTCTCTGATGCATTGCTTCTGCCTCTTCGTATTTTCCTTGATTGGAAAGTACATCACCTAGGTTACTGACGCTAGTAAGCGTATCAGGATGGTTATGTCCAAGCATCTTCTCGCTTCCTGCTAGATCCTGTCGGAACATCGCTTCTGCTTCATTGTACTTCCCTTGGATGGAAAGTACCACGCCAACGTTATTAATAGTGGTAAGCGTCTTGGGGTGCTCATGTCCAAGCATCTTTTCATACTCTTCTAGTGCTTTTCGGTGCATCGCTTCTGCCTCCTCATGTCTTCCTTGGCTTGAAAGCACCCAGCCGAGGTTGTTAATACTGGTGAGCGAAATAGGATGCCCATGTCCAAGCATCTTTTCATATCTTTCTAGTGCTTGCCGATGCATCGCTTCTGCCTCCTCATATTTCGCTTGGCTGGAGAGCACCAAGCCAAGGTTATTGGCAGTGGTAAGTGTATCAGCATGGTCATATCCAAGCATCTTTTCTCGTGCCTCTAGTGCTCGCCGATAAATCGCTTCTGCCTCGTTATATAGCCCTTTCAGGTATAAATAACACCCTAAACGATATCGAACTGTGGCTGCATTGAGCTGATCTTCATCATCAATGTAGCCTGCAGGCTCCAACACACTTCTGGCATGCGCAAGGAGCAAACGGCACTGCTCCCAATTTTTGTAATCACCACTCGGGAATACCTGCGCCATGATCTTTCGCGAGTTGGCCTGCCAACCACAGAGCTGCTG
Organism: Talaromyces verruculosus; assembly: GCA_038993655.1. Lineage (NCBI taxonomy): Eukaryota > Fungi > Ascomycota > Eurotiomycetes > Eurotiales > Trichocomaceae > Talaromyces > Talaromyces verruculosus. The sequence goes on along the minus strand of JBBVQN010000261.1, from coordinate 431 downwards.
GTGCGTGTCCAGCCACGCCCGGACTGATAACTGTACAAGCCCATGCATGTCAAAGAGCCGTTCTTCCATTTCCACCCGAATCAGAGAATAGCTGATCAACGGCGCTAATGCATCGTGAAAGTCCAGGATATCCTGGTCGGCATCGCGCACCAGGTCTTCAGGGATTCCCAGCCGATCAAACATACTCATCAGCGCCAGCAAATCTGTCGCCGCGGGATGCGCCCGGCGAATTTGCTCAAACGACAGCTGCCACGTCGTGATCACCGCATACCGAATGCTGGGATCGCGCCGCAGATCCATGGAATCCTCATTCTGGAGAAGCCGGATCCGCTTCGACTCGCTCTCACGGAACAATCGAAGATACGCTGACACGGTAATGAGGGGTGATCGATTGGCAATATACGCCCCCGCCTGCGTGATGGCCAGGGGGA
>JBBVQN010000260.1:0-14020 GCA_038993655.1 Talaromyces verruculosus | reverse complement strand
ATAGATTTTTATAAGACAAGCAATGCAACACTAATATACAACAATTTCTTATTCTTTCTTCAAAAATCTTCTTCCTTCTTCTGATCACTTATAACCTGCTAAGACTAGTATATTTAAATAGGTGGTCTTGGCCTGTGTGGCTACTAGTACTATAGATTATAGAGTCAAGATTCCTAGGTTATCTGGACTACTATTGACATGTTTCTGTCTTTGATATATATTTTAAGATGTCAAAGATATAGGGTTGTTAATATAAGAAGGGTCTTTTTGCTTCTTTAGATATATAGGAGTAGGATTTAATTTGTCACTGCTCTTAGTTTGAGGATATAGTTTAGGGTTTGAATAGAGTCTATAATGTAGCTTCTCTTATAGGATTGGTAGGAGAGTGATACCTGGTTTATTACTAGTATTGTAGTCAGGTCTATAGCTTAGTATATCTATAGGATTCTTGATCTTAGGCCGGTATTTAATATTAAAATTAAATATAAAGAGCTTCTTAGCTTAATAAGTCTATCTATAATTTAGTTTCTTTATGGTTATGAAGTAGATTAGGTTATTATAATCTATTAATATGGATATAGGTTACGCACTGCCTTCAAGGTAGTATTGCTAGTATTTAAATACTTTAATAATAGCTAGCATTTTTAAATTATAGATTTTATACCTTACTTTAGGGCCTGTCAACTTGTATAAATAGTATATAATAGGATGTTAATAACTGTTTTATTATAATTGACTTAGGATCCTAGAGATAGCAAAGTTTGATGTATTTATTTTAATCTATAATAGTAGTTCTAGTTTAAAATGTCTTAGAAATGGAGTAATAGTAAACTTTTTTTTAAGTAAGTTAAAAGCTCTTTATACTTTCTTAATCTATATAAACTTGGTGTTAGCTTCTTGATCTGCTATTAATCCTTTTTAAGCCTACTTATAACTTTTAGTTATATTAATAAGAGGTGCAGTGATTTATAAATAGCTTTCTATAAAATGATAGTAGAAATTTACAAATTTAGTGAACTAGGAGATCTCTTAGATATTTTATAGGATAGGCTAATTATAAATTATTATAACTTGTTCTGGTTCTATGTGCATATTTTTAGGCAATATAATAAATCCAAGAAACTGAATCTCAGTTTTCTTGAAAGTATATTTTGATAGTTTAGCATACAGTTTGTACTGTTATAGCTGTTCTATTACTTGCTGTATATTATCTACATATGATGATTTGTCTTATAAATAGATGATGATATTGTTAAGATACGCTATATAGTATATATTAAATAGGTCAGCTAGAGTGTGATTTATGTATATCTGGAATGTGGCTGGTGTATTTGCCAGACTGAATAGCATTATAGTGTATTTATAATGCCCATAACATGTATAAAACACAGTTTTCTATTTATCATCTTCCTTAATCTGGATATAGTGGTATACATCTTGCAGATTAAGTTGGGTATAGATCTTAGCTCTAGCTAATTGATTAATTGTCTTACTGATAAGAAGAAGTAGGTAATAATTCTTAATTATAATTGTATTTAATCCTTAGTAATTAATATAGAGATATAGACTATTATTCTTTTTTAGCATAAATAGGATAAAAGCTCTAGCCTGTCAGAAGAATCAGAACGTCACAGCCAATGGATCAGACTAGTTTCACGGAAACTAATGCACGATGGAACAAAGGATTATCCGCAAACCCTAGGGTTAGGGCAAACAGATCCATCACCGGGAATGGCTATGCTGAGAACAGAGAAATCAGAGGATTTCTATGTTCTCTATGATCGAGCCAGCAGAGAATATCTATGTATTCTATATTCGGAAGGAATATATAAGGACGCTTGTTTAGCATGTATATAGTTTTTCTCTACTGTCTTTAATTAACTGTTTAATCTTAAGTATACTATTACTCTAAGACTTAGTAAACTAAGTACTTCCTTGTTTATCTCTTAGATATCTACTCTTTTGATATTAGAATACTATTAAACTGCTGTTTAGTGATGAGTTTACTCTGATCTTAATAATTGACAATCATTAGTTTATAATAATTAAAGATCCTTATTTTGAAAGAGAAGTCTTAAATAAGAAATATTACTATTATAACTACTTTTTAGTAATAAATATTATCTACTCCTATGATAATATCTAGTGGAAGAATAGCAACTATGAGTAATACCAATCTAGGTCTTAGATTAATGCTAGCCTAGATATAGGAAGCAATTAAAGAAATAGGCTGATATATTATTAAACTTGAAGGATAATAAATTTTATAATAATTAGTTATTAAAATAGGAAAAGTTAAACTATTCTCAGGAGAGTGAGGAACCTTTAAGATATTCTTAACCCAGCTATGAATCTATTTTAGTAATAATATTAATAGGATTATAACTAAATAAGATAAGGTCCTTACAGTATTAAGCTTCCTTAGTGGAGAAGCAATATAATGGTTTGCATTCTATATGACTGAATAAATTGAAAATAATAATGAATAGATTGATCCTGAAACTGCTAATATATTTAGCAGCTTCACCTACTTTGAAGAGAAATTATACTAGCTATTTAGGACAGTTAATGAAGAATTTAATATAATTTATTAGATCAAGAATGTTAAGCAATATAGATTAGTAGGAGATTATATCTTAAAATTCCTTTAGGTATTAGGATATCTCAAATAGGAAGACTAAGAATTATAAGATCAGTTTTATGACAATCTAAAAGATAATATAAAAGATTGGATTTTATAGATTATACTGTGACTGGATATATTCAAAAAAATAATGGAAGTAGTGTCTTAGATTGTGTAACGATATGGGTGGAACGATAGTCCGAATGTGGGTATGGGCTACAGAACACTTGCTGAGCCGTTTACTATGGGAACCAGATGCTGTACGTATACTAAGAGCAAGCAAAAAGCTGTAGTATGATTGTCACGAAGAATAATCGCTTGATCCCCTTTTACAATTGTTGTGGGATCTTCGCTGCTTATATACATATGTGGTAGGGTGCCTAAGCGGCACCATACAGTAGGGCTACTAGAATTATATAACCTCTGCCCAACTGCTAGCTTCTATACTGCTGCTTTAGATTAAAGACATTAATCCTTTAAGCAATCAGATTAGCCTTCTTAATCTTATAATAAAATCAGCCTTTACAATTCTCCCCCTTCTTGAAGAAAGCTTGTTCTTAAGCTTTATAAGCATATTTATAAGCTTCAATATTAATAGTAATAATCCTTCTTCAATTACTAGAGGGGTTCTTTGTTTTTAAAAAAACTTTTTCATGAGTATATAATAGATATAATTATAAGAAGGTTTTTTTATAGTATAAAATAGGCAGTAAGTCAAGATTTGTTTATATTCCTTTTAGGAAAAACCTCTCTCTTATATTAATAAAATCTTATTTCTCTCTTACTCTTATCCTTTCTCTTCTTTCTTCTTTCTCTTATACCTTAATCAACAAGACATATATCTGCTCTTTCTCTTTACTCACTTCTTTCTTTACTAATTGTTTACTAATCTTATAAGATAGCAGCCTTCATCAATAATTTTGTTAATTTTAAAAGCTTTTTATATTAAGTCTTGTTATAAATATTGAATTTAGAGTAATATTTACTCCTATCAACTCTTCTTCTCCTATTAAAAGGGCTTGTGAAGAGCAATCTTTACCTATAAATTATCTCATTTCCTTCTCAGTTTTGATATCTTGATAGTTATATATCTGATAATACTATCATCTCACTTCATTTCTCATGATTCTCTTTACTTCTTGATTCAATGCTAACTACAATAAACTACATTAAAATGCTATTATAAATATCATTAGTATCATCATAAACTATATACCTCAGATGACAAAGAAGTAAGTGTGCTGGGGAATATACTTGTGGAGTCTTCTAAGATTTTAATCCCTTAGTTTGAAAAACTTCAAGTCACTGTGAGTACACTTTTGTCTTGATCAGATAATTATATGACAATTTTTAATATCTAATATATTTAAATAGAAAGAAGATACTATTATAGGTCTGTCTAGGTCCTCTATTAATAAGTCTAGTGCAGAGTCATCTGGTAAGAAATTATCTAGTAAGAAGTTATCTAGTAAAGAATTGTCTGGTAAAGAGTTATCTAGTTTAAGTGATGCCTTAGACACAATTATTAAGCTACTTATAGAGTATGATAAATCTCTTTTAAAAAATAAGGATCATGCGGTGTTTAAAGTATGTATATTAATGTACTGTTGAAGTCTAAATACTAATTATATGATATACTATAGGAACCATTAAAAAGCTGTTCTATCTCTATCTCATCTATAAATAATATTAACTTACAATAAAAAGTAATTAAATACTTGAGTTATTATTGCTTGGGGAAAGTCAAGGGGTTAGAAAAGGGTTCTGTGGACTTAAAACCTATACTAATTATTAAATAGCCTATATTTGATGTAAAAAGCCTGATATTTATTATAACTTACTATCTTTATTATTTAAAAATAGTTGGTTTAGAAGATTTTTTTTGTGTGTAGCCCAGCAAGTATTTAAAATGCTATTATTATGCAAATAATAGTGTCCTTTATAAGCCTATTCTAGCTCTATATAAAGCAGAGTTTGTAGAGTTACAGACCCTTTTTCAGACTAGTATATTAATAAAAGCTTTTACAGCAAGAGATTGTTATCTTAAAGGTATAAATATATTTACTTATAATTACAATAGCAAGCCTAAAGCTAAGCCACATGCTAGTTCCATTTTAATAGGCCTCTCTAATAAATACAAAGCATATTAGGACTAAAAATATATAATATTATATTATAATCAAAAATGATTACTCAATTATATATACAAGTAGATATATAATTATTATTAATTATCTATGTAATTAGCCATGCAGTATCATAGATGCTAATATTAGATATTTAATATAGAATAGTAATCCTCCAGTTCATTCTATTAAAGAATTATTTAATAATAAAGATAAAGATATCTTTACTAATTATATTAAATAGTCCAATAATTGAGCCTGCTACTTAGCAGCTCTGTTTTAATATTATTTCACTACTATTTTTATTTGTTTTAGAAATAAAAATTGGAATATAGATTAGGAGGTCTTTAGATACAAATACTAGTCTTTTTGATCTTATTTCGGCCCATTTTAGAGTGTTTTTGGCTGGTTTTCGTGCTGTTTTTAGAGGTGTTTTTCCCCTTTTTGGAAGGTCTTTATAGTTTGGGAAGACCCCTAGGCTTTAATTCAAGATTTTCTATTTATTTTCTTACTTTTTTTGTAGTAAGATCCTTATTAAACCTTAAAACCCTTTTAGGAAACAGGAAGAGTAACCTTATTAATACTATATAAATACTATGTTGATCCTGATAATTTAATTAAATAGAAAAACTCTATAGGAGAAAGCTATTTTAATTAATACTTCCTTTTTAGCGTAATAGTTTTATCTATTTCAAGGATTGTAGTATTATATTCATTTAAGAGCTCTAATGTATTAGTAAAATATTTAGCTAGTTCCTAACTATTCTTGTATAATAAATAACCTTTTCATTTTACTAAATAATATAGTTGCAGCTTGTTTCGCTTCTTACGGAATTAATATACTATAATATCTTTAACTTCCTATTCTAGTATAGGTTCTCTGTTTTCATTATCTTTAATAATTAGTGGGAAATCCTTTCACAGATTAGCTCTGTCTTGTTGGTGGTAAGATTCCAATAAAAATATATAAAAAATCTTATAGATTTTTTTCTATATCTATGGGATGTTTAGCTGGTATGTTTATTTTCTAATATATTCTGTTATTATAAATGATCTTTTATAACACAAGTCTAGCTTCTTGCTAGAATAGTAAGTATAGATATTCTTTATATTAAGCTTTATTTAATCTCTAACCTTAAAGGTCATAGACTGATATTACTGATTATAGTATTTCGCCTGCATTTTAGTTATAATGTGAAGGTGTTACTCCAACTCCTCTTTTAATTCCTTTAATGACTTGATTTGATTAGCAATAATAGATTAATTTACAATAGGAAGATCTTTTTTAAATAGTAAATAAGGATTGAAGCCTATAAGTACTCAAAATAGGGATATTCTAATATTTATATTCACTGTATTGTTTGCCACAAATTACATAGTTATAAATAATGATATTTAATCATCTTATCTCATATTTGTATATATCTGCAGGTAATATTTGAGAACTTAATTTATATATTCTATCTGTTCATTAGTTTGTAGATAGAATACTGTTGATAATCTTTATTGGATTCTAAGTTAAAAACATAATGCCTTCTAATAGTGACTGGTGAAAATTAATCTCTGATCTAATATAATACTATATGAATAGCTTATATAGCTAAAAACTAAATCAAATATTAGTATAGCAAAACCTTTAGCTTCAAGCTTTTTTATGGTTGCAATGAACTATATATACTTGGTATATTAATCTATTATGATTAGTACTGTGTTATAGATGGTACTATTGCACATGCTTGGTGGGAGATCTATAATAAAATTAAGTAAAATGCTATTACTAGGTCTAGCAGGAATGGGTAATGATTATAGCTTACTATATGGCTTATGATGGTATATCTTCCTTAATTAATAGGTATCATAGGTTGCTATATATTCAGCAATATCTTGAGTTATATCTGGCTAATAGAACTTTCTTTTTAAGAGTTCTGTAGTTCTTATAATACTAAAATAGCCAGTAATTGGATTATTATAGTGTTGCTATAACAATATTGATCTCAATACTGAATCATTTGATATATAAACTGTATTATCTTTATATAAAATATCATCTTGGAGCTTCTATAAAGACTCTAAAATATTGCTGTTAAGGCTCAAAATCTAAAGATTAGTCTTCTTTTTCTAAGTGAGGATATCTCCTCTTTATATAGTTTGAATATTCTTCAAGAGAATAGGCCTTAGCATTTTAAATATATCTTCATCTTTCACACTTTCTAAGGCAAATAAATGAGATAAGTGGTTTTTAAAGGACCAATGCTCTCCCTGCCTATTCTTGAAAGGAATCTATAGTTGCTCTTCTAGTATATTATTCTTAGGCTCAACCTGCACCTATCTGATGGGCTTCTAGGGTAGATTTGGGATAATTCCTAGGACAGACCCTAAGTCTTCCTCTTTATCTTTAGTGGGATCTTTACTAGGTGGATTATTAGAGCATGTATCTTCTTCTAGAAGGCTCATTCTTATGATAATGTCCAAATATTTAATTAATCTATAGTTAGGAACTGTTTTTGTTATCAAATTGCTAATCTAATTAATCCTTATAGGCACTATCATAATACCCTCTCTGGGGTGATTAATCTTCTCTAAGATTGTTATGGCTGTTAAACCTGACTGATTGGTCTTTGATAGAACTATTATAGTAGCTAATCCTGACCTAGACTGACTGATTATCTTGTCAGGAATTGTTACAGTAGACTCTATAACTTTATCTAATAGCACACTATATAGGATTAGTGGATAGCTAGGCTGATAGCTCTATAATTAATAACCATGCAAAAATATCACTAATAATATACATAGTTGTAACTTTTATTGCAAAATTGGAAGTAGACTTATATCTATTTCTTCCTCTCCTTCTAAAAAATTAAGGCGCCTGCTAGAAGCATCAGCTAGGTTTTAGGATTCTAGCTTATACTTAATAATAAAGTTATAAGCAGCTAAATATTAGGCTTAGTGTGCCTGTTTAGCATTTAAATTCTTTGCCTTGAAGAAGTATTGTAGATTATTATGATCAGTTTGAACTTAGATCTTATGCTTATTTCCTTCTAAGTAGTGTCTCCACTTCTGAAATATATATACGATTGTGCCAAGTTCTTGGTCATAAACTTTCCAATTTTGTTGAGTGGTATCAAACTTATGTGATATAAAAGCCACTAGCTGCTAGTCTGAATGGTGCTATGATGGGGTCTTCCTGTCCACAGGTTAATATATGATAGTATCCATTCCCTATTTTGATGTATTGGTTTGAACTAATATAGGTTTTTCAGGATTAAAATGTCTAATGAGAGATGGATTAGTAAAAGCTTCCTTTAACACTTTAAAGGATTGTATAGCTTTTGGAGTAAGTTTAAAAAGCTTTTTTAAATACTTATTAGCTCTGTGAAGCATGTTTATTAATAGAGCAGTAATAATTGAATAGTTCTTGATAAACTTCTAGAAGAATCTTGTGAATCTTATAAAGGATTGAATATCTTTAATAGTTTTTAGTGTAGGCTATTTCTGAATTGCTCAGACTTGGTCTTTATCTATTGAAATGCCTTAGTTATTTATTAAATATCTAAGGAATCTTAATTCCTTTTGGTGGAATTCACAATTTGAGAGTTTTGTATACAGGTTTGCAGAATATAGTCATTCTAACACCTGTTTAATATGATGTTTGTGTTGTTATTTATTCTTAGAAAAGATAAGGATATTATCCAAGTAGATAATGACAAAATCATCTAGTAATCCTCTTATTGTTTCATAGATGTATGATTGAAAAGTGGTAGGTGCATTTATTAATCTGAAGGGCATTACAAGATACTCATAGTAGCCGTATTAGATGTAGAATACAGTCTTCTATTCATCTCCTTTCTTAATTCTAATTTGGTAATAGGCATCTCAGAGGTCAATCTTTGTGAATATCTTAGTATCTACTAACCTATCCAACATCTCATTAATACGAGGCAATGGGTAGCAGTTTTTAACTGTTATCTTATTAAGACCTTGATAGTTGATACAGACTTATAGATTTCTATCTGATTTCTTAATAAAAAGGATTAGAGCGCCTATAGGACTAGTAGAAGGTTGGATCTATCTTTTCTGCTATATCTCCTCAAGGTAGTGTAATAGGTGATCTAATTCCATTGCTGAGTATGGATATAAAGGTCTATACAGAGGTGTAATGGAGTCAGATTGAAGCCTAATCTCATGTTCTACTTTATGGGAAGGTAACTTAGCAGCTTCTATTTCCAAAAATATATTTTAGAATTCCTAGTACACAGAAGGAAGAATTGGCCCTTAATATAATTTGGAGAGGCTAGAAACCAATAAGTAAAAGGAGTCTCTAGTTATAGTCTTTACAAAGCACTTTACTGATATAAACTGTAGTTTTGGTGCTTTACAACAAAATCTCCAAGTATGATTCTTGAAGCTAGTAATCATAGGTTCTTTATAATAAAGCTATGGCTTGCTAAGAATTATGTTGAATCCTATTATATTAATCACAATAAATGGTTATTTATATGATTTAGTGACTCCTTGACAATTGGTGATGGTAATAAGGATTATAATATTATTATAGTTAATTGTAGATGTACTATTGACAAATTCTATAAGAGGTAGGAGGTCTAGTGACAGTTGCTAACTGGTACCAAGAAAGAGTTAATATAATATAAAGTTTAAATCTCCTTTTATATCCAATATACCCATCAAATAGTATTACATTTTTGGGAGATTCAGACTTAAGTTAATTAGCATTATATATTCATCCTTCTTCTTAGGCCGGTTTAGGCTAGCAACTACTGTGTATTCTTATTATATCTCATAAGTATCATGGTCCTTGTCATCATCTTATCCCTCTTAAGCTTTTTATGATAAGGTATTAAATTAAGGGTTTAGTTGTTTTATTTCTTTTAGTGGTAGCTTAGAACTGTCACAGTAGTAAGTAGTAAAGTAATCCATACTTCAATAGTCCTTTTGGTTGCAATAATAACAAGTGAGCAAGAAGTCCTTATCCTTAGTATTTGGTTTCTTATCATTACTAAAAGCTTGTCCACTCTTGTAGTTCCTATCACCTATATGCTTCTACTTGTTTAATCTTCCTCTTAAAGACTTATTCCTTAGGCTGTTTGGGTTATCACAATTATATTTTAGTACCTTGTTAAGTGCAATTTATTTATCCTTGTGCAATTTCTATAATCAAATAGTTTCTTTAAGACAAGAAATTATATCTTAAAAGTTTATATTCTAATCTAAGAGTTTTAGCTTTAGCCAGTTAGGAAGCTTAGCAATAAAAGCTATAATCTTATCTTGATTATTAACCTGAGCTCTTATCCTACTCTAATTATATAAGTGAGAAAATTTACTGTAAAATATTTATGGATTACTTATTTTAGAAGCCTTGAGCTCTTTAAGGTCCATATAGGCATTAAGGGACCATGCTGTTCTTGTCTTGATACAAACTTTAATCCATTTGACAAAATTATCAAACATAAACTGGGCTAGGTCCAAAACCTTCTTATATTCTATCTATTATATTTAATGTTCACCTTTTAGCCAGGCGGCCGCAATTGACACCTTTTCTGCCTCAGAGTATATATGTCTAATAAAGTTATTCTTAACATCTTCTATTCAGCATTTATATTCCTAGAAATTCTTTGACTCGAAGTGATCTGGTTTGGGCTTTGAGGCTAATTTTTTATAGATAATATAGGTTATAGTTAGAGGCAGAACAGCTTCAGAATATAAAGGTGGAGGAGCAGACTAGTTAACTATCTATATCAAGAGAGTAAAAGCTTCTTAAGTAGAGGATTAATTAATTAGCCAGTTTAGGACCTCAACTATCTATTCTTGTATAGCAGTTTGGCTATATTATATCTCTTCTTAGGTTCTTCAGAGTGCTTGCATCTCAAGATCTAGACAGTAGACTATCTGAGCTAAGGCTATAGCTTATTTTTATAAGGACGGAGAACCTTCATATCAGCTCTAGAACAGTAGATTAGTAATCCAGATTTCTAAAGATTCTTCTTCTAGTTCAAGAGTCTTAGTAAGAGGTTAAGTCTCTTAAACAGTCTCCTAAGATTCCCCAATAGAATCCACACTGCTTGAATGTTATGATGAAGAGAGGTTTCCTTAATAGCAATTACCACTAGCCCCTGCAGAGGCTTGACAGTTGCGTGTAGAATATAAATTTACCATAGTAAATCAATTCAACGAAGGGTTTCGTAGATAAAGCAATTATAATATAACAATATAGGTGGAACGATAGTCCGAATATGGGTATGGGCTACAGAACACTTGCTGAGCCGTTTACTATAAGAACCAGATGCTGTACGTATACTAAGAGCAAGCAAAAAGCTGTAGTATAATTATCACAAAGAATAATCACTTGATCCCCTTTTACAATTGTTGTGGGATCTTCGCTGCTTATATACATGTGTGGTAGGGTGCCTAAGCGGCACCGTGCAGTAGGGCTACCGGAATCATATGACCTCTGCCCAACTGCTGGCTTCTATGCTGCTGCCTTAGATTGAGGGCATCAATCCTTCAAGCAATCAGATTGGCCTTCTCAATCTCGCGATGGAATCAGCCTTTACAGATTGATATAGCGCTATCTACACAATATATGGAAAGAGGAAATTTTCAATATTGACTAAGATAATACACTAACTTATCCTAGAGGAGGACTAGAGATTAAGATAATAATATTATTATATAAATAAATGCTATATTAACTAAAGAAAAGTGAGAAGAACTAATTAAGAAGAAAGCCTGCTTTAACTATAGAATACTAGGATATTTTACAAACAAATGTTGAAAGCTAAAGAAAGTCCAAGGAATAGTTAATCAAGGATAATGACAATAGATTGCAACAGCTATCTATGTATATATGCTAGATAAGAGCAGTACTGAAGAAATATCAGAAATAGATAATAAACTACTAGAGTAATATAAGAAGAAATAAATTTAGTAATAAGCAAAAGAAAGAACCGACCTGATGGAGTTAGTATAGAAAATGAAAAAGATTGAAATACCTTAGAGTATAGAAGAACTCTTAAGAGAATGGACAATATTAAATAAAGAAGAAATACAGAAAGTGCTATTTAAAAAGGATATATATAGATCCTACATCTAAGCATTTATAGATATATATAAAGACACTCACTATATAGTCCTGAGGAATAACCAGAGCTATAAGATATAGAAGAGATCATTTAAGAATAGTTATCCTGGAGGCAGTAAGCTAAGAGAAAAAAAACTGGAAGATAGCAGTAAGAGTACTGACTATAAGGATTCTTTATTAATTGAGTTATTTTATACTTAATTAATATTTCAAGATAGTGATAAAGAGGTAATAAATCAGCTGATCTTGAACTAAGAATGAAAGAAACCCTAATTGGACTTTTATGAGAAAATTAAGGAATAAATTACTGAAGTTAATAAATAAGTTATAAGCTATATACAGCAGGATGACTGTGCATATAAGAAAGGCTATGATAAGGAAATATATAGAAGCAATCATAGTTATAATACCACATGGCTAGCAGAAAAAGAAATATAGGACTAGGGAGATAACTCATACAATTATATGCCTATAAAAGCAATTTGCTAGGAAGAATCTTAATATATTTGGAAAGAGTACATTTAGAGATATCTGAAGTGTTATGAATGGATAAATTGAGAATATTTAACATATAGATACAGCAATAAGATCCTAGTAATAATTTATAAACAGATTTTGAATTTAAATAGATAATGACTTTGCAGTGAATAATTAGATTATATAAAAGATTATATATATATATATTATCTGAATCTAGGAGGATGCTTATATTAGGAAGTATATTAGACAATATATTATAATAATGGATATAAGATCTATAGATTTAGCAAGAAAATTAATCAGTGGTTTCTGACAATACTAGGAATTGTTGTGTATGCTAAGTATGTGTGCTTTTAAGGAAATCCTAATTGCAAATATACTTACAAAGAAAGTGGATACCTAGAATATATATACTTGTTTAGAAAGAGATATAAGGCTATCTTTTGCTAATATTATAGAGAAGGATTATATACTAACTATGCACAAGACCATATCAAGGTAACTAAATGATATATGCAATGCTACTAGCAAAACTATTTGATAGTAGCAATAATCAATCTAAGATATTAGATAATTATTATCTTAGCAGAAATCAATGATACTAAGCTATAGATACTATTAGATTCAGGAGCAATAGGAAATCATATAAACCCTAAAATTGCAATAAAACTATATGTTAGCTAACATGAAACAATATAATGGACTATAATTGTAGGAATTGATAGAAAACTAGTCATAGAAGGATATTGAATGAGAATAGAGCTGATACTTTTAAAATCAGGACTATATGTAATAATTATTTTATTTGATATTACTGCAATAATTAGATATAATATAGTATTAAGAATATTATAGTTATAAGAATAGAACCCTGTTATTAACTAGATAATAGGAATAGTCTTAATTGATAATTGAATTCTATAGACCAAGTTAGAAGAATATAAAGAACTTATAAGCTTATAAGAAGGATTGGGGAATAACTTTTTAAAAGTAGGGCTAGAGCAAAAGGCCAGCTCAGGTGAACTAGAGGCGTAGAGGGTGATGTGATCTATTAGAGAAATAATAAATGAAATATAGTAAGGGCGACTTGTAGGAAAAGAAATGAAAAGAACCAGATTTAAGGAACTGATACTGGAGCAGCCTAGATTAAGGAAAATAAAAAATAAAATTACTAGAGAAATAAAAATAATCAAGCAAGCACAACAAGTTAGAAATATGAGAATACTAGAAAAGGCACTGACATCGAAATAGAAACTAAAAGAGACTTATGAATAAGAATTAAAAGAGGTACTTGCGAAGTTACCTAAGAAATACTATAACTTTATTGAATTATTTGTGAAAAAAGAATACTGGTTACTGAACTATGAGAAAGTCTATAAAGCAAGAATACTGCTGAAACTAGGATTTACTCTATTTTCAGTTAAGTAGCAGCACAAATCATGAGACCAGCTGGAATTGGAAAATAGATTTATCAGAGAATTCTTAGCTGTAGAATATATATATGAAGGATAAGGATTAGTATTAAGTAGACCAATATTTATACCAAAAAAGGATGGAACTGAATGACTAGTTATTAATTATAGAGTATTTCTTAGCAGGTTATAAGTGATCAGAAGAAGGAAGAAGATTTTTGAAGAAAGAATAAGAAATTGTTGTATATTAGTGTTGCATTGCTTGTCTTATAAAAATCTA